>QNGE01000065.1:373665-458452 GCA_008508345.1 Paragonimus westermani | reverse complement strand
CAGGATGCGTCAAAAGGTGATCGAGTTCAACTTGGATTTTTTACGTTTTCTAGTTGAATCTCTCAGATGGCATAATAACTGCATTACACGAGTTTGTAATTATAAATGGTGAGATTCTTGTGAGAAATCTCTCTGACACTTCGCGCGTTCGCATTTGCATCGCTCATATTCCCACAGCGATCAATTCGTGAGCGTTGGTGTGCAGTGGTTCATGGAAGAGAACCGTTGCTCAATATGCCTTCGATTAGGTTCCGTCATCGGGCGTAGCTCAAAATGTTGTATGCAACAACAGTGTATGGAGGGTTCTCATAAAAATGAGTGTACATACTCCAGCAGTCTGCTCAATGTGAGTATCTGAGTCAGGTGAGTTCAGTAAGACGCAGTTGCTTTACGGTTTCTCTTTTCGGGAATATTGGGCTCAAGTGAACCCCAAAAACCATGTCCTATATAAATTTGCCGGATTTGCTTTCCTAATGGGGATACCTAACGCAAAACATTTCCCCTATCTTCATAAGAACTTCTCACACGAGATTGATTTTTCTCATGGTATTCTGCCAGAGGTGAGTAGTGTTACATGGTTGAATTGGCTCCCAACAGACAAGTTTATTGCAGGCAGGTCTGTCGCATGAGAATACGGGCTACACCACTGACCTGGACAATTTTATCTTATCGGACTGGTGTGTTTCTGAAAAGATATATGTGGGGATAACCAATAAATACGGTATGGTTCTGAACCCCCTGCGGTCATCAGCTTTACCATGATGTTCTACTACTTATTAAGCATAGGGTTTTCTCAGCTTTGCCTCCAGACTCACGTTTACGCACCCAAGCGCTTGAATGTGTCGAACTTCTCTTCCGCTCTCTCCAGTGACAAGACTCCTGCCTTGGTCAGTCTTCCCAAAATGCTATTCTGCTTTAGTGAAAATATTGCACCTAACTCGGTTTTGGCTCGTAACGTCTCACCCTAACTGTCTCATGTAATGCACACGCCTACTCCAGTGAAATTATTCTGATTCACATAACGTCTGCGGTGCCTCAGAATTTGTTTTCAATCGTACGCTAACTATCGTTCGTTGAGTTTGGGTTGGACTAGGTCGGCGTATATATCATCTAATCCATCACAATGCCACCATGATATGTAACCGAAGCAGTCAGGCGCCTTCTGGCAGCCAGCTGTATTCATTAGGAAAAAACTAATGAAGCAATTCGAGTGATAGTTTTGAAGTCATTCGTGAATAATACTCAGCACTGACTATAGAGAATGTAACTGGTAACCTTACATCAGTTCGAAATGTATGGATGTCCCTCATGTACGCCCTTGAAAACGCGAACTGTGAGTATCGGATTCTTCAGATATCACATGTTTTCATTAGTATAACTGGATGATTCTGCCTTATTTCAGTTAGATAAGAATCGTGATCAGCATTAGGGCGTCCAAATTGTGCCACCCGAACCTGTACCACGGCAATACATGGTCCACTTGGTCAAATTAAATTTTTCAAATCGGTTTCGCTTGTGAGCGTTTTTTCGGCAGAACGAAACACACAAAACGAAACACTCGAAATCATCCCCATGAGGAAGAAACTAGTGATGGAATCACTCGTCAACTTTATATTCAGCAGTGGGTACTAAGTTTGTTGACTATGTTATCAACAATTCTTGGTACATTTTTAACTGCCTCGGTGACGCAAGGCAAGGGACTGTTAAGCCAAGAGGCTCAAGAAAGCTTGTTTGAAGCTACTTAATTCAGGTTTTGTCTCTTGTTTTCTAGTTTATGGCCAAACTATTCAAGGTATTCTCACAGCTGGCAAACGTACCGGTCATGGAAGTCGACGAATTCTCATTTTCACTTCAAAATGTTAGACTAACGTCGTACGCTGAGGCTTGGTGCTAACATTCTAAGAAGACCAGTGACTGGAACAATCGTCCTTGTCAAACTCTAAGCTCTACGGCCTCGTATGACCCAGTTAATACTCCTGTTTTTTAAATCAATCCTCAAACGCACGAAGAAATGTCAAGGGTTTGGACAACGAGATGGGTGAACATCTAAACGGATAAGTGCATTCCTGTTATCCGGACCCCGACTCCACTTCGTTGTAAATTAATAGGGCAGATTTGGTCCAGTCAAATTTTGAGGCTAACCACCAAATTGCTTAACTCAACTCTAAGCATGCGAGTAGCATGGCGCTATATATTTCTCGAATGTTCTGGTTGTCACAAGTTGAATGTATATTTGTGTGCATACGCGTGTCACACGTATGGTCCCGAAGCCCGAGCTGTCTCACAAACGTAACTGATACAGTCGTCTGTCCGAAGTGCAGGGCAAACAGAGAGATTTCTACAATAATGATGTAACGCGCCTTTTTCACTTTCAAAGGTCCTTGCTGTACGGCCTCATCCAGTCTGCTAGCACGGAGTCAGGAAGAACATGACTTTGTCGAAACACACTGTAATGCCTATTTCCAGTTCTATCAATGAATGAAATGCATGTAAATATACAGCATGAATTAGTTGCTAAGTATAACCAACTACACGTTGAACCAACGTCCAGTGGTTTAGGCCACTTCGCGATTAGGTGGCCCACTATGGTCAGTTCCATATCCGTTGCACTCTGTTTGGTTCATAGGGATAGCAAGATAACAACGCCCACCTTCACGCCTCATCCTGGTTGGTTCAACTGGAAAAATTAGCACGCTAGTGTTTGGTTGATGAATGATTTCGTCAGCCGTCACCGATAGCCCGATTAGGCAATTTTGATGGTGTCGTCTCCTAACAAATAGTACTTTCAAAAGCCCATACCTAGCGTGCTTAATTTCATCATCTACATTCTCTTGAGTTCTCGTGCTCAAGCAACTAGTAGCAGCTGGACTAAGTTTTTTATTCTGGCACTGTTTCGCAGAATCACGTAGTTAGCACGACTGGTGTCCGAACTTCGGTAATCATCGTGGAAAACAAATCAAGTTGGTCACTAAGCAAATGAACACTGTTATATCAGATTACTGTATCCACTTTCAGATAGACTTATCAGCCAGACCAATTTTAAACGGGACACTAGGCCATGGTTTCCAGTTCGTAAGAGCCTTCTCATCAGTGTACATTCTTGCCATGACTAAGACCTGAACCCCTGTCTACAATCTAATACAACAACTAGTACTTCACCTGCCCCCAGTTGGGTGCAACCAGCTTTGTCAACCACACACCCCCTATGGACTGTTCCCAGATTTGGAACCAACAGGAGCCGATTGGGTAATTCAAAGAACGGTCAGATGAAAACGCAGGTAAGCGTCCAAATATACGACAGTTCATAATGCAAGACGACCGACTCAATGATCAACAGGGCTCCTTCAACGGAGTTAAAATTCTGTTGTGTAAGACATCTGTCCTATTTACAAGCTGCGGTAGGGACGAACCTCTAATCACTAACTTTCAGACCTCAAGAAAACGAAAAAACACAGGGGTGAAGAGCTTGGTGATCACGCAGACATTCAGGGATAGATCGTCTTACCTGGGAACTCAAACACTTCGTACGCACTGTCAGTCTGTAGGGTGCATCACACAGACCAAGAAGAACATACCATTACCTCTAAATCTTTAGTTAGCTATAAAGAGGCAAATAAGTGAAAACTGACACTTCGATCCGTATGGAACGGAATAAACTCAGCTGGGTTCTTGTACTATTTATAAGCACCACAGCCATACTGCAATGTTCCCGCCAGTCTGATGCTTCTAGTGTTACTGGAACCACTTTTGTTGTCCAACCAATCCTCTGTTGAGAATGTCTGTCTGCCCAGTTCCAGTGAAAGATAACCTATAACCGCCAGCGGTTGCCATTTCTCAGTCCCCGCTTAAAAACCAGGTTGGTCCAGGTAAACACATGAGGTTGTCCCATCATTTCTTAACCTCCAGTCGACCAATTTCAACCAAACCTCAATCAGATCAACCAGTGTGCATGCTTTTACCCGACCGTGACCAGATAGGCTGCCTGTTTGGTAAAACCAGGACACAATAGTCGAGAGGTTGCTGGTTGGATACACAGTCATCAGTTTGGACCGAAAAATGAAGATATCATTTGGTGATACCATAAATACTCATAGTTTGTGCAGTTTAGACCATGTTTCCCGTTTAACAGGAGGTCCCACTTTACACCGAATTTTAGTTAGGGAGATAGCTGAATGTTGAATACCACCAGGGATTATTTTTTAATTATTAAATTCCTGACTATTCCTTTGGGTGAAGTTTTATGAAACCTTGTGATTAGCTGCATATACGATTTGAAGTTGCATTACAAACACCCACTCAAATGGTTTGAATTTCTATAAATGGTTCAACATTATTTCAGTAGTTTACTTTCACTTGTGTTCTGGATGCCATCAAGGCGGTTTGTGTCACTAAACAAGCTGACCTGGCGTGAGGATGGTGAAGCTTACATATGTATATATAGTCCATTTAACACAACGATACTATAAACCCTTCTGTAACCGGTCCCGGCGTAACGTTAAGAATACCGTGTAGACATTTTTTGACGACTAAGTATTTGAGTAATTCGAGTGGTTCTGACCTTGGTAACAAAAGATCGGTTGTGTCGATCAGTAGACACTTAAGTCAAACCAAACACAAGAATAGACTAAGTCCAACGATGTACGTGATCACCAGTTGCAAACGAGCGAAACGGTCTAGATTTAAAAACAAAAACGAATTCACCGCTAAATTCAAACATACTGGTAGGAAATTTAAAAAGCAACGAGTTTTTATATTTTTAGAGAATACAGTAAGGCTATTTCTCTACTAAGGTGGATAACTACGGTAGTCCAGATGACAGTATACTTGAAACTCCAGTGAACAGGTTATCACTGATCTGCGATGACGAAGAGACTTCCAACGATAGCTATTTCCAAAACTGAAAACGTTACAAAAGTGTATGTATTACGGCCGATATATACTTGACGTTCTCCTCGATTACAGTCAAATGACTAATGCCCAGTATATCTCACTGTTCATACGGTTACACGCAAAGCTGAAGTATCAGCAACATGGAGTTGACAAACCGATGGTTGACTGCCCATAACAAGAAGCATGATCCCGTTTAGTAAATTCACAACCCCTTTGTATGTTCAAAAACAATTTACACTCATGCTGCGGCTGTTTTCGTTTTTGCTTATTTCGTCCAGAGCTCTTTGTCTTCTGATCAATGGATCGGAGTTTCGTCAGCATGTTTTCTCCACAGAATTCAAACTGACAAACAGGACAAGTTGTTTCACGAATCATGGTTGGTTTAGTTATGTAGAATAATCGCTCTATATTCGAAACACTCTGTTTCCACTCAACGCGCAATTAAGGCAACGGAAGGAACTAATCGAATAAACTCAAGGAAAAAATAAAACTCCGTTTATAAGAACACTGCCAATTTCATTCTATATTTTCGCAATCACAGGATGGTCATAGCATTTCGTATGCGAATTATGGCTGATGAATCGACCCGCTTCCGTGAATATCGTGTCTAGTGGACCAAAAGCATGGGCAACAACAACAGCAGAATTCACAGAACGTTTGGCAACATCCACGATCCTTATAATGATAGTCACCGTCATGATGGGAGTGCTCTCGACTGACGTAGCATACAATGCAACAGAAGAAACAGATCAGCCATATGAGCAGTATACACAACAATGTGGTGATTGTAGCCATTAGGCCTAGAATAGCGTCACCCGTGGCGTTATTTTGCACTCCCGTGATTAGCGTGGCAGCTTCGACAAGTTTGGAGAGGACGCCTGTTGCTTGTGGCTGTTCCAGTTGAATCTTCTCTTCAATGCTGGTCTCATTCTGTTGAACAGTTCCAAAAACTCCAAGAACGCATAGGGTAACTGCAGCAAAAATGCAATGAATGGTATGACAGAATAGGCTAGTGTACTAAGTTTGTCATTGTCATGAAACTCCTCGGTAACTGATCTCGTAGCCATCTTTTGGACCTTGTGATTAGGTGCTTAAGGAGGACTGGGTCCAAGTATCGGTTAATGTAATAGTTGGTGAACAAATTTACACACTGACTAGAACAATTGTCCATCTCATAGTCACACGTTTGTCCTTACCCTCTGACTAATTTGGATGTTATCGTTTGGGAACGGTTAGCCTGTCAGTTGTGCCGATACCATTTAGTGTTAGAAGGCTATATTTGCTGATTTGATTTCAACCGAAGCCAACATATTTCACAGTGATTTCTGATTCCTGAAGTGACAGCAACAAGCTAAAAGTCATTTTGGTGAGTAGTCGAGAGAGGGGTTTTTTATGTGGTCTGGACTAACCACAGTGTAACTTTGAAAAGGCGGGAACGGATACACAGCAGTACAACCAATTGCACTCTGCCATGTTGGCAAAACAAGAAAGAATTCGCATTATTGGACTATAACACGACAGAACACTAACCGATCCCTGGTGTACGTGTATGCGGTCGATAGATATCCGCTGCCACAACCTCCAGTCAAGGGAAATGACCTTGTGCCAATGATCACTTTAACAGAGATCTAAATGAGGATAATTTAGACTTTAGCTGCATTCGAGCCGGCGACAGAAGAAGCATGCTAAAACGTGGTAAGTGTTCTAACAGCTGAGGTACGAATTTAAACCGGTATATCACACATTTCACATATTTGACTCAGTTACCCACCTAGCCCATTTCTGCTTTTCATGAAGCACCACTATGTATGATCAGCTGAACTTGCTTCAGACAACAAACCACCAAGTTTCTTTATTAGCCACACTTTATCATGGTGGGAATTTAGTCGAAATCGCTGTTGAAGTAATCCGAAGAAAACAACAGACCCGGTTTGATTAATACCACTTTTCTGCCGGTCACATCCGGTCTTATCCAGACAACAAACCGCACTAAGAAACTCATGTTTGTGAAGTGAAGTGATTGAACACCATGTAATCTTCTCCACGTTATAAATGCTGTTTATGTCCTTCTACCAATGGTGCTTGGAACGATTCTAGCAATTGCCCGTTTAGTGCTACCCAATAACGTTGTACGTCTGGTAAATTAGTTCCTTAAGGTGCTATTTGTACCCTGTCTAATGTTGAGCTCAACTTACGATCCGGAAGAGAATAATTTGATCGGCCTTAACCAGATCAGCTCAGGTGAGAGCTTGTTCCCTATTTTATTGATTTACCAGTAGAAAAGGACATGGAAATGTACAGACAACAATGGAAGGAGAAGGTCAGTTCAACATACTCAACCTCACATTAACTAGACAATTTTCAGTCTCTCGGTGTGTAAAATGAATGCCTTCAGCACGTTGCCCTACTCCTACTTGGTTCTTTAGGATCGATAACCATGATTTAAATTGTGGCAAACGAGAAGCAATTATTTTTGACAAATGTATCAGTTTACCTGCATAAAATAAGGTGACTTTTCTCAATCCAAACATTTCGTTCACTCAGCGATGGTCCGGTTGTCGCTGAAATTAATTCGAATTATGACGATTAGTCGTGAGTAGTAGGACTTGGGAAATTTGATAACCAGTAAACATAAATGAGATACCACTGACATTTGACTTCAGCCTCTGCATTCTCGTAGTTTTCTCCCGGCTACCTTCGAAACGAAGCACTGCACTCCAGTATTGTTCATGTTAGAGGTCGTCATCGGTGATTATTCTTGTTACGACCGGGATTGGAACCCCGGTCACGCTTTCACGTGACAAACGCGTTAACCAGTGTGTCACACAACTCACTCCAATTACAACTAGCATTTCGTACACAGACGCGCAGATTGCCTGTTGCTTTGTAAAATCGATCAGAACGACATCGGACCGCATGGTGTTCATCGTTCATTCGTAAGGATACTGTTTACATGCATACAGACCGACTGATGATTATAGACAGGCTGGGAAGACCATTCTGCAGAACACAAGCCTTTAAATGACCGCATTATTTTGACAGTGGTCTAAAGTGTCAATAATTTTCATTCATTTGTTTTTAGCCATCATTTTGAGCGGTCCATGTAGACTCAACTGTGTCCACGATAGACCCATCCAACGAAAGGTACAATTGTTTGTCTAGGTTGGGTTATCACTCATGCTTTACTCATGACCAATATCGTAGAAAGCCATCCATTTGGATGATGGCAGTTAAGAGCTGGGAATATTACTGGTGATCGACTTGAGTAAGCTGTTTGACTTTACCGGTCAATTTCTTTCAAAAAGAGTAACCACTCCAAACTTTCACTGATATCATCTGAGGCCAACCTCAGACAAAAACCAGTCGTCAGCTTTACTAGAAACTAAACTCGCTTGCTAATCAGTCTTTATTTAAATGAGTCTGCCATCTGTATGCAATGTTCAAATTACAGCCCCTTCTCTAGAATCACCTGAGAATTGCTCAATGAATGTAATCAAAAGCTCAGGTATAATTACTAGGTTATGTTTAGTGTGAGGTCATCAACCTCTTGGTTGCCTGACGAAAACCTTCGCCAGAATTCAAGTTCCCGCTGTGTAAAGAATGTATGCTACTAGTGCGGCACAAAGCAAGTGCAACTTAAATCTAGTGTTGCTGTTTGAAAAAAGATGACTGAACGGCGTTCTATTCATACCCCAGCCAAATCTTCACATCTTTGACAGCTTGTCAGTTTTCATAAAGTTGTTGAGCACAACACCACAAGTCTCACACATGATTAATTCATATAAATGTGCTGTAATTAGCCTGGTGATGAATCACCAAAAACAAGCTTGTTCGCTACACGTTTCTCCTAATGTCTAAACCGGGTATTTTTACGCATCTTACAAAATAGTTGATCAGGGATTAACTAGTTGGTAATATTTTGACATTTTCCCGCAAAGCACTTGTTGAGAATGAATCAACAGTCTGATTGAATTTCCTGCATTCACCAATTTGCCTATCTTGTACAGCGAAAGAAAATTACAAACGTACGGCGAAGACTACGTGACAGATAACTTGATTGCACAGTGATTCTGTGCCACACCAAATTCAGTTCATGTTAACTGAGCCTCAAAACTTGTGGTAAACAGTTCTCTGGTCTGTCATTTGTTGACCACATGTTACTGTGCAATTTCAAAGATTGTACGAATTAGACTACATACTCTGTGAACGTTATTCAAACAGATAAACACGATAAGCTGTTTTCTTTCTGTGATTTCTTATTTCAATCTTGGCACTAGACACTTAAAAAGAGCATTCTTGAAAAAGTAACAGTTTTTAAAAATCTAGATAAGTATTAAATCTCCAAATGATATCGCTAACGTTATTTGGTAAATCAAAACAAAATGACACATTTTCAGCCTCACTTGCAGTCTCACAAACGCGTCCGATCGTCCCCGGAAACCCGTTATGGGAAAAATCAGGAAGTGGGCTTTAAGTAGCTCGTAACGTGGCAGTGCTCCCACCTGGTCTCATCTCCCCGGTGTCTGATAAATGCGGGCTGTTTGGGTCATAGATCATGCTTTTGATATGAAACTAGTACAGAATAGTGTTGTACGAGCTTTCAGAATATGTGGGCAAGCATGTTTGCTGTAGAAACAACAGAATGTCCTTCGACTTTGGCTAGAGTTTTTTTCCGGTTTAAAATGGGAGAATTTTTTCAAAATTGCCAAGATAGTGGTCTTCAAGTCATATGTAGTTTTGTTTCTATGATACAACCACATTCCGTTTGAATTTATAACTGTGTTATGTACTCATGTTTGATCAAGTTCGGGTTCAAAAGCTGCACAATTACTTGTCTCATAATTGTACACAGCTTCCACTTAGGCCGTTTAGTAGAGAACTTTGCTTGCTATAAGTTAAGCACTACACATATTTGACCGCAAACTGAACAAGTTGGGTAAAGTTGTT
The DNA here is from genome assembly GCA_008508345.1 of Paragonimus westermani. Lineage (NCBI taxonomy): Eukaryota > Metazoa > Platyhelminthes > Trematoda > Plagiorchiida > Troglotrematidae > Paragonimus > Paragonimus westermani. The sequence continues at coordinate 448,615 of QNGE01000065.1, read as the reverse complement.
GGTTGCCATACTTTAAAATTAAGCTCACTGGAACCGTGATAATGACATTACCTCTGATGGAGCTCCATAGGACCACTCTGCTATCGGTACCAGTTTTGTCTCATACAAGTCGGTAAAAATGCTAACTAGTCCGGAGGGACTTTTTCTACGAAAAATTGAACGAAGGCAACAGGAAGTTTATGCATCAATAATCACTTACTCTCAAGTGTAGGTTACTGCAATTGACATGCAGTCCCAAAACAGTACATTCGTCGTTTCACTGTCGAAATACGTCAGAACGATGAAACTTAGACCGCAGCGTCCATTTTTTGTCGGTATTAGTTTTGACTAGTCAATTTTGAGTCCAATAAATTTCATAAAAAGAACAGCTGCGACTGGATCACTCTCTTAACCAAGGCAGAGGGTTCTTGTTCACACCAATGCGACTAGTGCGGTGACGCTACTGAGAACCACAGTTAAACATAAACAATGTGAACTATGTACAAATGGCCTCACAAATCTTGATCAGTTTCCGGTAGAACGAAAGTGCCGAGTAACAATCAAACTTCGAAACACTTATACTCACTGTCCATGCTTTCTTGACCAGGTCAAGTGGTGGGTCTACACAGAACTTACATGAGGTATGCTATTGACAACAGAGAAGAATATCTGGAACGAGAAACATGAAGGTATGTTACTTGAGAAACCGAAACTTATCACAACTTCAAGTCAATTTTTCATACAGTCTCATCCTTAACAAATAAAGAACAGTTATCTGTGTTATGGAACATGAAATTTGAAAATGACAATAAGTATGAACTTCAAACTTACGTGGTTGGCATATCACGATCGATATCAACTGACAAACAATCTTCTGCTACTGTTTCGGAATCAATTGAGAAATTAGAGCGATTAGTTTGTGAGAACTTTGAGCTAATTAAGGACGGCCGGAAGAATTGAAGGGTCGTGTGCGTGCAACTGAATGCTGACGTACAAGGATCTAGTTGAACGTGTAAAAATACAGTTTTGAGTCCGAATCAAGGGGGTTTCTTGTATCAGGTAAGACCTTTTAGCTGAAGAATGTTCCCGTATGATAAAATAATGGGAAACAATGAAGTTAGCAAATTTTTGCACAAAATGCTATTGCGACTGGATGTCTGTTCTAGGAATTCATTGAGAATCGTGATATCTTCTGGTAACTAACCAATGAAAACAACTGGTGAACAATACATCCGGTGGAGAGAAACACATACTGATAAGTCGATTAATTAACTGATGTAGTATGAGGACATATTTTAAACGACTGGAACAAAACCAGAACTTTCTGATTTCGGTAGAAACAACAATACCAGGAAGTGACCGTGTTATACTATCACTCAAACTAATTTCTAGATATTTCAGAGAAATAATTTGAGGCATTTGAGAGATGAGTATGTATTGGATAGCTCTTCATAACGTTACAACACTTCCGACTATTAACCATACCATTCAGTTGGAGTCCCCTCATGTAAACACATTAGCAACCAAGACATGACACTGCTTTGACGACGACTCTTACAAAAGTTCATTTAAAATTAGGTTACTATATACCATAGTAGAAGTAATCTTTGTGAATACAGCGGGACGAACGCACTCTGTTGCCTGTCTGAGGAATTAGAGACAGTTGGATTACCTAGCCGAATGCCCAGTACACCGCGATAGATGAGGTTACTGATCGTTAAACAAGAATTTTGCCTGTCGTCAACGATTGAAAAATTGAGTAGTTATGGACTACGTTTAGGGTACTACACAAAATGTTTCGCGTTGATAAGTAAATGAAGTTCTTTTCGACTGTGTTTCCAAACCTCGTTTGGAGCCTTCAGTGCACATGGACTGTTTGTCCCGTTAGAATGACGAACTTTTGTGCTTTTGAGATTTGACTTATAGGGATCATAAGTTGAATGAATTTCGAACTGGCTAGATTTGAGCTGTACGTTATCAAGAAAAAGAATGGAGATATCTCTTGCAAAGTCCGTGAATTGTTATTGTAAACTCTACACTGACAACGGTTTTTCGGTAATGATTTGAGGTGTGCAAACTGGTGCTGTTTCTGCCTTCTTCGAGGTGTGTGATAAGAGTACGTTACAGACTGATATTAGTGGGTAAAGTCGAGAGTTGGGGTGGAGATATCAACATCACAGACGTGTCGCAACTGGTGGTCCGGTTTTGCCTGATTTTTTGCCAGCAAACTACACAATCTAGAGTTTGCATAAATACTTACCTTGTATGCTGTAAATTGTTGATTGGTGTACCATTTTGTCGCTCACGCAAGTTGGGACTACCACCGTTTAATGTGTTAATAATCTGGTTTCTCCAGAAAGGTATTTAAATTAGGCCAGCTGAACCCTCGAGGCCAGTGTGTTGGACGGAACTGAGTTGATGCCACAATATACAGGACTCTCGTTCAGTTTTATTCATCTGACAACCATGCACGGACTGCTTGATATGCTGTAGTGTGACAGTCGCCTAAATACCCGACAACGACTTTGCGGTTAAATCTTCTCATCAAGGTAGAAATCATCTACTTATGTTAACCTGTGTGGCAGAGTATGTGAATAATTCAGTGCTGCAGAGCAAGCGCCATCCATGGTGGACCGCAGCTTCCGTGTCTACACAACTTTTAAGAGTCCACTGGAGTTTTCTTCTTGTTAAAGTTTGCTAGTGATAAATATGTTTGTCCAGAGTGAGGTCCTGAGTGCTGTGTACGTTCTTGTGAGGTACCGTTGTTGACCTTGTGCTCTATTGATCTTGTACTAAGGATGGGTGCATTATCCCATTTTAAATCTCTTCTCCATTAACTTACATTGATAACTCAGTAGTTACGGCTTTTCAGCAAGGTTGAAACGATCCATTTGTACTTACCTTTGGGTTGATAAAGTTTTTGATTGTTACGGGCGGTTTTGTTTTGCACACAATGAACTCATTTTTCAGTTGGGATACTTCAAACCAAACCAACGTATTGAAGTGCTACCCATTAGCAACCAAAATATTACGGAAGATATTAAATGAGAACAGCTGTATTGATCTGACCGAAAAATTATTATCGTGAAACTATGAATTAAACTGAACCAGCCAGTGACCATGATTCCTCTCAAGAAAATCCGCTAACTTGAGCCATTCTCATGAATCAGCGCAATCCAACATTCAAATGTATCTTCCCTTATGTCTAAAGCAAAATTTCTAGAATAGTGGTCAACATGGTTGACACACATCAGGTCCCGGTCACGACTACTGAACAATTCGAGTCTAGTGCTTCTGTTCGAAAAAAGATGAACTAAAAATCTAGTAAGAAAGTGAAAGGTTTAAACAACACCGTTTAACGTTTATCCCACAGTTTTTTGCTTTTGTGACCCCGAATTTTATTTTGGCCTCACTGTGACTTTCGTTCATTTGAACTATGTTCAGTGGGTGGGAGAAAAGGTCCTATTTGACTATCACCTGTCATCAGTCATTTCTAACGTCAAAGCTAGTCACATTATCTCGTATGGACCACATTTTTCTCCGAGATACTCATTGGTTTTTTGTGAGGTTAGCTTTTTGGTAAATGTAAGAGGTGAACAAAAAACAGAACGGGCAAACTCCCAGTTTGATCTGAGGAACATACGACGCATATGGACACTGGTGGAGAGAAAAGAAACACAGTTGTTTCCACCGTTCGACAGACCATCCAGACCATCCATGCAGATTGTACACCGGTGGGAAAGCAAGTGAAACGTCAGGATCAAACAATGTCATTTGACCGGCTTGAGCCCGATTTGCAAAGGAACTTAGCTTGCACTCTCACCTCTTCCTAAGTGGGTGCACGTGCACTTGTTTGCTAACGATCAACTGTTCCTTCCTCTGTTAATCTATTTTCGCGTGTACCCGATGTATTCCTTACGACCTCGCTTGATTGGAAACAAACTTTCAAGGATAGTAGACAATTTTGCAGAAGCCAACACAAATTCTCGTCGAAAAGGGCAGTGCTTTTGTTGCAAGGCGAATTAAGCTCACTTACGGAGTTACACCGGTTAGTCAGATCATTATCACCTCTGGATATTCGATCATTCTGGAGGGGCAGTATCACCAGTAATAGGGAATGATTCTCTTAATCAGGTCTCAATTTATACAGGAACTGAACTGTTAATCCTATGTACTGTGTCCTTGTTAGATCGCTCACAAACACACACTTCCGGCTGATTTCCAGTTTTGAAATCGTGAGCTACCATTGGATCTTCCACACAGAAACCGATTTCCAAATATTGGTCAGTGATGGTAATGTGCTAATTTAAGTGAATGATAATTAAGTGATTGAGTTATAGTCAACAAACATTACGTAATCGTTAGGATCCGACAAGTAGTTAGTACCAACGATAGAACGTTGTTTCATCCACTCTGGGTGTGCGAACATTCAGCCAGTACACGTGTAGAGATGGAGTCAGTTGCGATTAAGCCTAACTATTTTTGTGTGAGGTTCGAGCCAGCTAACTCGTTTTGAGCGCCTTGTGGACTTTTGTTCAAGTTCTTGTATACCTTTGAGCAGACCATGGAGTGTGAACGTTCACATAATCAGTCGACGGTTTTCGTATTTTATGTCGGTCCACTGAGCTTAACTGGGTTGACTGAAGTGCTCTTTGTAGGCGTCTTCCGACAACCTATTAAAGCCCTTGCGCGCTGGCTGCCGATACAGGATACACAATAATCAGCGTTAGCTATTTCGTCTGACGAAAGTCCGTGGGACACCAACTCATCGCATAAAAATGTGTTCTGTCAAACAAGGTACTTATTTATTGCCGCAGTCCAGCAGGACAAACTTGATCTACATATCCGAAGTGTACCTAGAGTTTGATACCATTACAAGTCAGAAAATGAATTTTACTCCGGTTAAAAATTTTTTGAATTTTAACACAATGACAATACACACGTAGCTTCGCGTTTCTCCAACATGTGTGGGTTCCGGTTGGACAAATGAGTCCTTTATTTAAAAGCGTGCGTAAACTATCCACTTGCCTGTTCACATCTTTGACGCTTTCGAAGAAGCATCGATGTTTAAACAACACTTCTACTAACTGTTACGTATGATACTGCGATAAATCGGAATAGAAAATCAGATGTGTATACGTAACTGGGTTATGTAATATACCCAGCGGATTGTAGCTCTTTTTTTCTTGGTTGAACCAGTCTTCGATTTAGAATAGAATCCGGGCTTCAGCTGGATTCCCACCAGTGACAAAAACAGCACACACAGTCATGTTGTGTATTCTGCTAGCTGAACCGTGAACTCATGTCGGAAATAGCTTATTAGCTTTACAGCTTTGAAGTCCATCAATGATGCTGGTGGATTCCAGAGCAAACCGTTTGAGAACTCCTAATTGGACAGTCAATTTGCTGGAGTATTTGGTGGATTCCATATAAAACAGTGAGATAGGTATGTAGCTGAGTTCAGATGTGATATTCATAGGCTCCTGACGTGGATTTGTATCTTAACACTCTTTGGTAGTCACCATCTTTCTTGATTCTAAGCGGTCACACAAACCGAAAAAAACAGGTGATTGATCACATTCTGCTACCATAAAGAGAAATTTTGTATAACTCAACATTGCTATGAAAATATTGCGCTAGCTTTAAAGATCTGTGGTCTAAATTTGTTGATACATCCGGTGATTTTTTTTGCGAGCTGAAAGAACGCTCTTAAGCTGCCAAAAAATTGCAAGATATTTTGGGTACCTAGTATCTATATTATAGTTCCTGGGGCAATAGCAGCAGTCAAGTAGACGGTGCCCGTTCTGCCTTAAAGTTGTATAGAGTATGGCGTCACTAGGGTATTCGAACGCGTGAGAACTGAAGATAAGTTCTGAACATCAACAAGACCAGGAGCCAGAAACGACAGGCAAAAGCGTGTATATGTACTGTACGGGACATGCCAACCAAAATACTGACATTGTACACCTGTCGGTGGATACGGATAAACGTCAGTCACGCAAAACAATGTTTGTGCTCGTAGTCTTATAATTTCATATACCACCTGACGGACGTCCAAAAGTGAACAGCTTCTCAGACTAGGTATTCAACAGTTCCTAAATTTGCAGTATTGGGCTATTTGACATTCAGTTACAGTTACACATGACGTTCTTCGTAAAGCTATTTCTCCCTCTTTGTTAGAATACAGTACACGTGTTTTAATGGACTTGACCTGAAGTGGGTTTCGCTTGGTATGAAACAAACATGCATCATTGATTGTTACGAGCAAGAGCAAGAACAAACCATCCTGACATTAGATTAAGACTTCCAGGTGTCCGACATCTGAATTTTCAACTAACCAGTTGAGGAAGTTTGACTGCCACGTCCGGGTGAAGTGAAGTGACTATCGAAGTTACGAATACTTTTCATACAACTGATTAGAGTGATTTTGCATTTCGTTGAAGTAGTGGCGACAGATCGTCAACAAGCTCTCATTGGTGTTAATTATAATCAACGGATTGCTACTACAGCTGTACAACGGGTTCATTAGTAGATATTGGTGGATTCATATCACGTCTTCCATACATTTTTTTTGGTTTCGGTCATTTCATTTCTTTCACGTTGAACGTCGCTCGTATTTGATTACAGCCATCACATTTAGACAGAGTCCAGCCAGCTCTTATCGAAAAGAAGCGCTAGACCTGAATTTCACTCTTGTTGAAGTTTGTCAGTAGTGCATATTCCCGTTTTCTCTAGATTGGGTTGCGTTTTATGTGTGTGCACAAAAATGTACATCCATAAGTCCTCATCTCAAGGCAGCACATCCGGCCAAGGGCTTGAAAAGTCAGCCCAACAGTGCAGGAATCTCTCTTCAATCCTCGATGTTACCTCACCTACCAAAAACAAACTACCATGTTTTATAACTAACTGTTGTGTTTACTTGATTATTTGTTACAGCCTGGCTTGTTATATTTCTACTCAAAAACAACTGTCTCATAGATTACATGAGCACCATCTTACGCGATTGAACAGTGATGTGATTAAAACTGATTCAAGCGCAGGTGTTGCTCAGTTGACTGACACTCATCATTCTGTCTGTAAGAAAGATGTCACACAAATGATCTACAGAACACCAGATTTAAAATGTAATGTTAGTAACATATTGTTTTTGAAAACTGTGCAATGCTTGTCTGGTAAAAATGGCATGAAACTCGGAATTAAAAATGCCTGCACTTCCAAACAGTGAGGTTTATTAGATTACCTGGTGATGGCCAAACATTTTCTCCAACTGATTTTGAACTACTTGAGCTGGTTTATATATTGTTCCTGTGATGAACAGGGTACAAGTATTGCGATGAGCAAACCAATAAACGTATCAAAGTTGACAGTTCAGTGCCCACCGTCTGTATCAGTTGTTCTAACAGTACCGATCCACTGGATGTTTTACCATACAATCTGTACCGTTGCACTTAAACGTCACTCTAACGGCTATTGTCACCGTGCTCATTGAGTCTATTGTGATTCGCTTTTTGTTTAATGGTCAAGTGCGTACGTTAGTTGTAATTTTGATCTACGCATATGACAACTGATTGCCCTTTCATCGAATACTTTTGTTCATCCGTGTGATGGAATTCTGTTTGTTCATTTTGCTACAGTTTATATGGTAGTCGCCATTCCACATAAGACAGACAAAGACCTGTTAAGACCATATTAATGTACGACTGTCAATAAACAATAAGTAATCGCAATGTTAAAGAACCAAACTAGACAGAATAGGTATGTATCAATTTGCTTGAATTTAATAAGCACAACTGGATACATAAAAGAATGTAGCCAAGAATGACAATCAGATGTCGACATGTCGATAAAAAAACGGCTTAGAGACACCTGTTTAAGTGTTTTTCTCAGTATATAGCTGATTCTTTGTCAGACACTGTTCTAATGTGTCTGCAATTCATTTTCAGAATGTTAACCAGGCGTGGTAACTCTAATCCTGCAGGTGATATAGTGACAAGCTGGAAATTCGTATAACACATGCAATAGCTGGAGCAACGAAACTGTGAAATATCCCCAGTTCAATGGTGTAACAACTGCAGGAAGACAAACGGTTACTGTTGGTCTGTACTGCTTCTCAGGACAAAAAATACTCCTGACGCTTCTGCTTTTGTGGACATCTTGGATAGTGCTTAAAAACAGGCTTTGCTGGAGTCCGTTAAAATAAATCTGGTTTAGTTAAGGTATACCTAGAATATACAAGCAATCATCTAGAATAAGATTCCGATTAGAAGATTCCCTAAACACTGAACACACCTCAGGAGTAAGATAATTTTGAAGGTGGGATGTTGTGGGGGAAGATTTTGTCTCTTAGATCTGTATGCCCAGATCCGGGCAGACAAAACTGAAAAGAGGGTTGACAATACCAATTGAGAAAACTGATGTTACCGCTAACTGATCTTGAATTCATTTTACTCATCCCTTGAAATTCAATCGATCGGTTGCATTCTTCCGTACAGGCAAGCTCTGAGGCTATCCTATCAGAGCACGTTAGTAATGTGTGTCCCCAACTTGCAGTAAACTTGAACCTCAGTTCACACACTTACATTTCGATTTCTTGGGAATTTTTCTCGAAGAAATTATGTATAACTTCTCAAAATAGAATGAAGGTGAGGCAATCCAAAACCGTACTCTAGGTGAGAGCATCGAACAGCTAAGTTGGTCGTTTTCGTTTAGAATAACTGGTCACAGATCAAACCACAGTCGAATTGCAGTCATCCAAAATTCAGCTCTTCCCCGCCACATGCCCACAAAAATATCTTAAAAACTGATCATGCATTTTTTGAAAGTTCGCACAGGCCAAAGGAGAGAAAACGCTTATACATTCCTATTCATTTCCAAGTGGTGTAATAAAATTCGCCAGACGATTCACAAGTCTACAATAAACGGCCTGCACTATGTCAACACTGAACCCCTGAACACACTCGAGTGGCATACTGTTGCAACACACGGCCATACCCACAGAGACACAGTCGCCAAGATACAGGCAGAAACAAGTACAAAAAACTACTGAATTACCGGTGGGGTTGTGTTAGAGATGGCCAACAGAACAGTTACACAACTTGGCCATTGCAGGTGAGCTGACCGAACAAAGGATTATGCATCTCAAATGAGATAACTGTGACCTCAGAAGTGAGAATTCATAGTGTAACTATTACGTCTAAGGCAGCAGTCTAAACATCACTCACAAGCGAATGTGAATGAACTTGTGGATATGCTAATTTGTTTGTGTTGGATCTGAGGCCGACTAAACGGTGATCAGCGCAGTTTCAGAACGAGAAACTCCATAGGAGATCGAAGCCCAGTAGTCGCATTACCATTGATATCTAACAAGAGTAAATTTCAAGTATGATGCTTCTTTGCTAAAGGAGCTAGTTGAAAGTCTACCTGCAGAAAAGAATTGCACTTTATCATGGGTGCTGGTTGATTTGTATCAACCAAATTTCAGACCGTTTTTCAATCAATAACACCATATGGTACAAAACCTGCCTTATCGTCGATATATATGATTAACGCACTCACTCCGCCAGTGTCATGGTTCTTGTTCCCTCTCGACTTAATTTGTTGACTTCGGCGTGGCTCCACAACCTATTTATAGACGGTATCTCATCCTGACTGTTTGTGAACTAGGAGTTCCATTTTTCCTCTCTATATGCATTACCCACATTGATGTTTTCGTCTGGGGTTGACGCGAACAAAGAGTCTACAAACAACGCCAACAAGCAATGGGGGAGCTCGAAATGAACACTATTCTGAGACTTAGTAAAATCCCTAAGACTACGTTGAAACGTATGATGCCGTCATGTCTAAGAAGAATGCTCCTGTGTGAGTAAAACCACAAACAACATTCCAAGTGCCTCTTGTGAATTTATGGTTTACGTACTAATACTTTCTTTTCTCTTATCCATGTCCGACGGTGATATCGGTTTGTCAGTAGAACAGCGCATCTCCAGCGGAAATTGCCTGATTCGTTTAGATTCGTTAATAGATCACTGTCTCATTAACGTACAGCTCTGGTTAATGTGTAGTGGAATACTACTGATTAGTTAATTTAGCACACGATGCATTAAGTCAGTATTCACAACTTCACGTTAGCCACACGTAAAGTAAAAGCCGTTGAGAACTCACACCAAATATTTATTGCAGAGGGTGTACAGATTGTTTCGCATAACGCTGAAAACGGCACCGACAAACGTACATCAAGAAGATGTAGCCAGTTCTAGCTAATCGTACTCAGTTAGTTCTACATAATGCGTATGTTTCATCTGTAAACTACAGAAGTATCAGTATTGGTGATTGTTTCTATTGTCATCTTAGTCGTGATCCACCAGTGTGATACAGTACCGACATGATGTATAGTTCAATTCAATTTATGCACGACACTTTTCAAGACTCCGAAATTTCAATCTGGACAACATTCTCGGACAAGTTGTCCACACCGATCTCGATAACGTGGTAAGTTGCCTTCATCGCGGGTAAAAATGGTCAAACAAGACTTGTTCACAGGAAGTGGAACGACACGCCTCAGTAACAAGGTCACGAAACGGAAAAATCCCATACGTCGCCCAACGATTCAAGAATACGTTTATAAAATGTCACGTGAGGGGCCACAAATGGCACGGCAAACCTACTGCACAGCATGACTTTCCTCAGACTCTGTGGAAAGATTGATAATTTTCGAATTGACCATCACTCACATTTGGTTGCAGCCTTCGCATTCAGATAGACTCTCCAGCCAGCCTGTTTCCAAAAGGAGCACTGGACTCGAGTTTCACTCTCATTAGAGCTCGTCAGTGGTGCATATCCTTGCCACGGTCGGGATTTGAACTTCAGCTATTCGAATGATGAGGCAACCGTGTTGAACACTGCGCCATTGACNGATGGTCAACTTGGAAATAAACCAAATCCCTGACTACCCATCAGTAATCTAATACTTTTCAATCAATTTCCAGTGATTGGGTAATCTGTTTCGTTCCTGAATGCACTTTTATCATGCATTGTTTAGTGAAAAATTACCGTGATAGCACAATCCGTCAGGGGACTATCGTATATTTAATTCATCCATTTGCAGCCAACGGTATGTGCTGATTTCCAGCCCAGTGTTGCATTTCAAGCGTTCAAACGGTCTCAGAGAATATTGCTAACAGCCAGGTACTGTCAGCCGTGGACTGCGATGATCAAAACATTGAGACGATGAGACCCAGTAACGTGAACAGATATGCGCGCACAGCTCAGTGCCAGCCACTTTGGTTTTAGTTACGGCGCTGTGTTCTGCCCGTGTGTGTCATGTTTGTTCATCTAAACTTCCCCATTCTTATTGGAGGACTTAATAATATTTTCAATGAAATAGGGTAGGTAGATGAGTTTTCCCACCAGACTCAGCTAGTGGGCCCGCTCTTTAGGTAAGCCCTTCGGTCTGGACTTCGTAAATTTTATCCACGTCCACACTCCCGGGACAATCAGTATGGCATTCACAATTAATCATACTGAGTCGAATACTTAAAAGATTATAAAGCAGGTAGGGGAGGAAGCAGGTGATGAATTATCTTTCACGCAAAAGAGTTTCTCATTTGCTACAAGTTTCGCACTAGCTGCAGACCACGACTGGTGAACACAGGCTGAACAGAGCCAAACGACAGATATCCGAACTGATCGGTGCTGTGTCCAGAGCCAACACTACCACGCCAGCCTAAAAACGCATGCCTGGGCTACTGCCCGAAACCTCAGGTTGACGCAATATCAACTTGACGTGGCCAGAATTGCAAGATCAGTTAAAAGACTACCAGACCTCGTCCCACTCGATTGGTCGGGGTTTTGCCATCATGCGAATCCGTTAGTCTGTCAATCAAAGTGCCCTCGCGAAATTTGTAACGCTGATTTGCAGTAGTATACATGCCTTGTACAGTGAAGTTGCACAAATCAAACCCCCCTAAGTTAAGTGTAATTATTACAGTCGCCGCATCAATCTGTAGCTAATTTTCCTTCAGATGAAAAGCCCTTAGAAGCAGAACCCACGGCGTCACTTTTGTTCAGTTTAGGTAGTGGAGGAGTTTGGCTGCGAAAAATGAAGTGGATTCTATAAGAATATGAGGACAGCCGTTTCAAACGTGTTAAGGAGACTGGCAATCTTTCATTCACTCATTTCTTGATTGTAGTTAGCCCCATGATCTGAAAGGTGAAGTCCAGATTTTGTGGTCAACATCACAGTACCAAAATGTCCGTCACTGACGTAAAACGGTTACGGAGCCTTACTGATCTAGTTCACAGTAGAAAATTTACATTCAGCACCGATCATACAACAAACGCCACTGACCGAATCAGATGACAAGATAACGATATTAAAATGTAATCAACCGATGCTAACGGTGGTAGCTATAGGTGGCTTTCTAATTATTTCGCATCTATTTGTGCCTGCTCTGATCAACGCTGATTCAGACTTGCTTTGCTTCGCCTAGCAATTTTTTCGAATGTTGCGTTTTAATTTTCACAATATTTTTGAACAAAACGAAGAACTCGCAGGTGAAGCTTAGACGGAAGTACACTGCAAACGGTTGACACTATAATTAGTTTGCGCATTATTACGCATACTGATTTCAAATCACTACTGAACTAATTACGCTGTTGATTGTCACCAGCAGTTTTTACTTCAGTGTAAAACTATCAAACCCACAGCACACATTTTAAAATCGTGATTTATTGTTCCCTCATCTTTGCTTCTCAGAGGAAAGACGGGAAATCTCTTTAAAGTATCGATCGGCACTTAGTGCACTGGAACTATAAGCAAGGGGGTGGAGTGTATATACATGTATATTATATAACCAGTTTTTGCGACCGAGGGGCAGACAGCCGAAACTGGGTAAGTGTATTATATCGCCGTTTAGTCACACTTGAGAAAACTTTCAGAATTTCTGTTCATACTTTAGTGAAAACTAGCCTTGTTATTTATAGTAGCCTGAAGGTATCAATAGCCATTTCTCACTATTTTCCACTGTGTTTCGAAAATAAGTTTTCCGGTTAGCATAATTTTTAGTCCAATATCCCAGGAATTAAATAGGGTATCCACTCTGACAGGGTACGATCTATAAAGAACGCATAAAGTAGCTATCTGATATAGCAGGCTTGGTGCGCAGCGCATATCTTGTGAGGAGATGTCTATAAAAGTGAGACAGAGAACCAGTTTCCTGCATTACTCCTAATGCGCTTGATGTTTCGGGAAACAGCTGAGAAATGTTGTAGTTCGCAGTGATTGGCGGTTTCAAGAAGCCCATCCCTTGATGCGTTCCTTATGGTGTTTGACTTCAGATACCGATTGCACAAAACTGTCTATCACAAAGTGACCTCACTGATCGGATCTGCGAATAACTTTAAACGTATATGAACGTATGAAACAACCAGTAGTCCGTTACTTCATGATGCTTACTCTGAACCTTAATTTTCTCAACTGCGTGAATGAGCTGATCCCACAGGACTTTACTCTAAGAACAGTTTACATGTATGAAGACTGAATAAATTTGGTCACTTGAATAGTAGTACTTGAGTAGTATTCTCAGTCGAAATCTTCAAATGTTTTACAACACCTGCCAGCGCACCCATTTAAAAGTCGTTCTTTCGGAAATCTAAGGGAAATCAGATTTTGTGACAAAGAGCATTTGTTCGTAGTCAAAAATTTTGAGTTCCCGAGCTCGGTTTAATTGACGAGCGACTTAAATTTGAGGACGCTCAGCTGAAAGGTTAAAATACTCCCACAATGGTCCCCTCTGATCACCTTTACTGTATCCAAACAATGTATTAGTTATGAAATATTTCTCTTGGATGAAGAGACGATTGTTCCTATTAACATATTTACCAACTAACAATCTATACTATTATCAATGATTAACTTTAGAGTATTTTTATAGGTGGAAATTCCACAAAGTTCTGCGCCGCATGATTGAGGACGCTTGTGTAGTGATGAGTCCTCCAAACGGACTCATCTATAAACTTCTATTCGATGAATCACCGTTGACCCATATTTAGTTGAGACGAAGCTTACTGTTCTAGTTGGTCCGTGATATTTTGCCCTATTCCAAGACAGTTATTACTGACGCTGGTATATTGTAAAGAGAGACCATACAACTGTTGTATCGTGAATGGAGTAGACAGGTGTAGCTAAGCAGCAGCAAGAAGGAGTAATATACGGTAGAAACTGTAGGCGACAGCAACAACTCAGGACTAGACTGTTAGGATGATAGAATACACTGGAAACACTTGAGCGTGAGCAGTCTGAAGCTAATTTTTCTAATCAGGAAGCTCACATGACAACTCCGACCAGACACAAACAGAGGTAAGGTTGCGGATGCAGTGACGTACCGAAAACGATGTATCATGTAGACGAGTCCTTTGTGTGGACACGAACACGTTGTCTCCATCCATACACTTAGCGTGACACATCACCTTCATCGTGTAATAAAGTAGATCGGACCGGTGACGTGGTTGTGTAGGAGTATCAGGGCAGAACAGGTGGGCCAAACAGTAAGACACAGTATCACACCTTCTGATTAAAATGACAGTCGGTATGGGTCAGCGACCAAAAACAACGTAACTATAGAAACATACAAGATAAGATAAGGCATATGATTTCACTAGCATACATTCATAGAAAAGGGTCCAGATCAGTTTTATAAGTTCATCTCGTATGGGCCATGGAGGCTGTATATGATAATGTCCGCATATTTATGTTCAAAACGCAACCAAGTGCTCCCAAAACCAGTAGTGGGTAGAATATCCGAGGTCAAGTAACTGTGCGATGAAGAGTGAGCTGCTAAGCAGTTTGGGTTTGGAAAAACTTTGCGAAAGCCCGATTCCAATCTCATTTCAACATGCACAACACCTCTGGAAGTCAACAGTATCTATGTCCCATTTTGGTTGTTCTGATTCAAATATGCTGACTGACTCTCGGCACAGTGGAGTTGCAATAAGTGAGAGGAGGAACACGTTTCGTCGCCCACTGAGATTTGTTGGAACGTCTCAAGTTGCCACCATGGTTGTAGTTATACAATGTCGGACGTAGTTGATCGTTCAGCAAATTTAACCGAATACTCTACACTACTCTACTCTATCGAACACTGTACCGCCTCAGGTCGGATCCAGTCCCGAAAACGCTCCTCTGACAATAGGTTTTGTATGTGAACAGAGAGCGTCAAAATATATCTGTCCTTCACTGCCAAAAATGGTGAAGTAATTTAATTCTCGTCACCTCAAACAACCTCGTAAACGGGTGGAAGAGATGAAATATATCCATATGGTCAAAGATGGATGTCACCTACTATAACCATAAAGAAGCTGATGGTTATGCATCAGATAAACCCTAATAAATACAGGAAGGGATTAATTTTGAGTATTCTGCCCGAGACGCCATTTGTTATATCCACAAATCTTACGGCAATTATTAATAAAACTCGTGTATTGCAAGGAGTAGAGTATACATTGGCCGTATCATGAATGTAGAAGACAGGTACGGTTAAGCAAGATACAACTGTTCAGCAGGACTCAGTGTAGTAAAAAACCGCGATCAACTTCCGCTGAAAAATTACACATTAATTAGTAGGTGGTATATAATAAATGAATAGGCAAACAGACAATCAAGTAATGTAACACGCGAACCGTGACTCCAGTCACTGGACAATGAGAAGATAGTGTTTGTGTATGCATGTACGCATGTCAGATGTATTGTTCTTGATTGTAGGTGCTTACTGACAAGCTTCAAATGCAGCTGCCTATAGGGTTATCTACGACTGAAACTGATGCGATTAATGTTATAAGTTGCTTGTATTGTTTGGTTGTCTTCTACATAATTGTCTGCATACGTCTGTTACCAAATTCACTTCATTGTTTATTACAGCCAGAACAACACATTTGTAATGGATAGTAAATTTCTTTGTTCTTTGCTAGCTGCTTCGGGTGAGTTTCAAAGAATTAATTCATATACAGCTCATCTGTCTGGTGAGCAATTTATTTTCTTTGGTCATTACCTATGCTTCTCAAACGAAGTGGCGCGCTCTAGGCAATAGCGCTATAGACACGCGGGTGAAATTTTGAACGAGTTTAGAATCTACTTAAAATGTCTGAGTAGCTCGTTTTTAGAAGCAACGTTTTCGGGTTACTTGTTATCACTAAGCCGTCAACGGTTTGTTTGTGTTAATCGAACAACCCCACAGTTTATCATAACTTTCGCATTCAGACAGAAACATCAGTCACCTTCTTCTGGTGAGAAGCATAAAACATAAGGTTCGCCGTTTTTAAGGTCCATCGAAATTCATACCCTTGCCACAGACGCATTTTGAACTCCGATCCTCTTTTGGGTGAAGCGAACGTGTTGACTTACACCACTGACCTCGAAATAGGAGAAACCAAAATACCATGTGCAAACGCTCAGCCAAATTCGGCAATGCTCGAGTTGCCTGATCACCTCAAGTGACGGTACAGAAACCATCCTGTTTACTCCTATTCAGACACTTTAAAGTTTAATTTTACTTGGGTGATTACACAGCCATTGTCAACCGTGGATTGACTGAACCACAGAATCACAATGAATGCTTTCAATTTATCTAGGATCCGGAGGTTTCCGAAATAGTGTACCGAAAAACATGAGGATGAATGATATTACCGCAATCACCTCTGGACATCCGAGGGTAATAGGCTCTTTTTACAGACCATCAGTAAAGGATTTCCATGTTCTGAGCGAATTTTGACCTTTGGCCTTCAATGAGGCTAACGCATTAGATGTTGAGGTTCCATTAACCTAATTTGAGGCCAAAGAAGTCCTTATTCGACTTGTGTTGGAACAAGAACTTGTACATTTCCCTTAAGATCGGAACAGAAGATAATTCAGACTTCTAGTAGTGAAGTTTTCCAACTAGAAAGTTCACCCGATTGTTAACGGTGTGATCGAGTGTGCAACAATTTCGATGGCACCGTTGTGTGACAATACAGCTCTAAGCAAATAACTTGTCAGATTGTTAGATATCGAAAGGCATGCTGTACAAATATCTATCACGTGTTGTTTCTCGGTGCTCCATCGATATGGATGGGTACATGTATTCATTGACTGTAGTACCAGAAACAGAATCAGTGATTAGTTAATGTCGTATGAGGCGCATCAACAAACCTCTCTTATGAGACAAGCGTCTGTTTTATTGTTGCTTATGACTAAGAGATCGTCGGAAGGGAAATGTAAGTAGTTAAAGTCTGTTAACTATAAACGGCACCACCTCGACCATTAGTTTTCAGTGGAAAAGCGCTTTAGCCAGGATTGCCTCGTGAAACGTCAATCTCATTCAAGTTATTCATGGACTAATAGGCTGTTCTGATATAAAGCTTAGCAAGCCACATACTGATTATGTAATATACCTTTCAATTCTTTTTATTGAATATTGCACCGCAATTACCATGTCCAAAGATATGTGGCAAGACATCCACAGTCGCACATCCATCAGCGCGGCCGACGATATATAAGAATGACACAACCAGGACAAAATTTCCCCCTGAAAAATCCATATTTTGATTTCTGTTTTGTTCACTGAAACACTGGATGAAATTCAAAGCTCTCATTCTTCTATGCGGAGTTTATGTGACAAAATTTCCCAAAGTACTGGGAAAAACTAACGTCTTTCTTAAACGAAATGTTTAGAAGAGCTTCATCTTGTTTAACCATCAGTGTGATTTCTGATGGGCGTTGCCATTTACAATCTTCGGACAAAGTCTGCTTTGCAACTGCTGTGAATCTCGATATATTGACTTGACTGGTCACGTACATGCATATATTTTTGATAATTGTACGTCCTTTCGATAAACGTTTAGCAACGCACGTACAACCAACGATAACCAATATCAAAACAAAATCCAGTTGCTGCAGACGTGTGTCGCTCATTGTCGAAGTGGCTCGTACACTAAGGTCATTCATTACCTGAATTAGGCTAACTGCTCGGAATGGCGGTGAACTGACTGACCAATCTCTCTGACTCTGATATATCGCAATCTGTGGTATTTAGGGGAGGGGGCGAGAATAACGATTCGATGATGCACATTAATAGCAACATTGCTGTCCTCACAACAGCTACAAATAAAGACAAAACCAAATGAGCAGTGTATAATGTTCATTCTCATTCTGGTTCTCTTATTAATACTAGATTTAGTATGAGTAGAGTGGGGTTACGACTGTTATTAAGCGAGTTGAAATAGAAAATCTTTTTGGAAGAACCGCCGCTAGATATACTGGAAACTGAACTAAAATTTAGAACAGAATTATTAAAGGTGAGAAAAGAAGTCGTGATTAAGGTTAAGCTAGTAAGGAAATGAACGGGTTCTACTGGGCAGTTGATGTGTCAATCGACAATGTCAATCGACTATGGAATTATGTCGAGGATTGCGATGGACCGTTCGGAAGGAGATCGTTAACAGAGCCGGTCTTATGTACTTCGCTGGACGTCAGATTAACCGTTGTCAACAACGCTGTGACATCAGCCTTATAGCCATTTATTAAGGGAGGAGAGCCGCCTCAGGTAGAGCTGACTTAGTTTAATGACATCTCTGTAGAGTGTTGGAAATACATATGCCAGTTTGAATTCTACTTGGAGTGGAAAGTAGATGGCGACGATAAGCGCTTACTTCATCTTGTCTATCAGTCTAGAGGACGCGCCAAGACGGTATTTGGCGAATAGGTTATTATTCCACTCACGCGTGGTTTCAAGAGAGCTCGTAAACTACTGACTAAATGCTTTGGTTAGGCTCAGTAGGTCGCACAGTCCCTGTTGGATATACCGTTGAACGAATCCAAGGTAGATATCAACATTTCGGATGTTTTAGTCGATCCAGCTATTGGGATGTAGAATAGTCTTTTGTCTCGACTAGTATTATCTGCAAAAATACGGTAAAGAATACCAAGGACAAGATGATCTTATCCATTGAAATGAAGCCGAACCGTGGAACGAATAGTCTGTCTATATGACATTTATGAGACCGGTTAAGTTTCCACAATGTAGCAAACCAGACGTGAAAAATTATGCCACTGGCGTACAGCTGCATGTGTTTAGTGTCGCCTCAGAAACATGGTATATGGTAGTAGCTTACACGTGACTTCCCAAATGTCTTACGCAGTCGCTTTGGCTAACTCCCGAGTAACTCCCATGGAGTCAGTTACCACATCACGTCCCCAGCGACTGGCTTTTGTTCTGATATTCGGCATCATTGGTTATAAGTATGCCACCCAGCGTTTGTCGGAAGAGCGTACAAAAACAATAAATTTATTTATTCATGTGTGTCATTTACCTAAATGCAGAATAATTTTTGTTACAAGTTGCCTAATATTGGAAGCAGTCGTTTGTCCTGACAACAAAATTCATGAGAAATATAGGATGGTTTCTCTCCTTACTGCGTGTGTTGGAAGGTCGTTATTCTTTGTAAATGGGACGTGTGGCAACTCATGTTCTCCCTCGATGGTTATATTATTCCGAGCATCAGTTCGTGGGCTGACGTGAGAGTTGTGTAAAATATCCACTAAAAGACCTGGATAACTCCCGACACGCTAACATGATCTACACCTCACTGGCGCAAAGTTTGAGTTGTGTCATTTGTGAGTGAATTCAAATCGTCCAGATGTTTTCACAGATTTCACCATGGGTTTGTCAACTTCTGCATAATCGTACAGATCTCAATGCCGGACATTGTTCTATTCAATAAAAATGCATACAAAGTCAAAAGAATCCTCTCTCGGAGATTCACGAAGCCATCAGGAAATACAAATAGGAATAGAAACTGGTCGATCAATGAGATTGACTCCAACATCGATCAGGCTGACATGCTCACACATACATAAACCGAGTAATCCTTCAGGTAGTTTGTACTGTGTGACCTTATGTTTGGTGTTCGAAACACTTCTGGTTGTGTGCAACGGCAATTAGGACCAAACGCAGTCACCCTTAACAAGTGGCACGCACTAAGCACAATGACTTGGATGAGTGGTATGGAACTTATGGTTAATACCAGAGTGCAAGGATGTTCAATATTGAGACATTCTAACATCGGCGGTGATATATATTCTAGTGCTTCTTTTCGAAAAATGCTGGGTGAACAGTCTGTTTGA
The DNA here is from genome assembly GCA_008508345.1 of Paragonimus westermani. NCBI lineage: Eukaryota > Metazoa > Platyhelminthes > Trematoda > Plagiorchiida > Troglotrematidae > Paragonimus > Paragonimus westermani. Next base: position 428,484 of record QNGE01000065.1, on the reverse strand, counting down.
ATGTAAGTGCTGCGTCCAACCGTGAGCAATGTTCAATCGTACTTTCATGGATAGACACCCCCATAGTAGTAGTTGACCTAAAATACTCAAAAGTAGAGAAGAGAATTGCTTACAGGAAAAAATGAACGTCATTGCTTTCTTAAATATATGTATACTCTACGTGAGATTAGTAACTTTCTGACGACATTGTTCCGACTTCCAACTAATACGTGACTTTGATCCACACGTCTCTTAATAAACACCTTGGTAGAATTCTGAGCTTCATCCATAACTTAATCAGTCGAAAGAACCAATAGGAATTATGAAAAAAGTTCTATTCAAACTCACTCACTCTGTGCGTACATCCTACTGCAGTCAACACAAATATATAGGACTATCAACAAACACCATCAATTACCACTGTTTTTTTAGAATCCGCACATGTTCAGTTGATTTAGCCATCAACGACTGTTTCTCTCTTGTTTCTGAAAAGAGCAATTTTGATCCATTTTTATTGACCACTGTAGCAAATTCATTGACAGTCATACCTTATTAAAAAATGGAAACCTCAGTCACATGACTCACCAGATAGGACGAAAGTTAGATTATTTTGATATATCCGGGATCTGAAATGCGCCCGCAAGCAGAAACAATCAAAATTACGAGATAAATTGTCATTAATAGACAATGCAAAAGTCTTTTTGTACAGAACTCTTTAGCAAACAATGAACCATTTTTTGGCTAAAAAACGCGCGGTCTTATCTGGTTATTCAAGAATTCTTACATCTTTGCATGTTTACACATATTCTTTGTATGATAGCCCCATTTTATACGAGAACTGTAGACTATGCTACTGACTCTCTGTTCCTTGTGCGTTTCCCTTTTTTAGAAAGGTAATTTGATGTGTTTATAGGTTTTCATGTCATCAATACTGTTTCATGTTGTACATCCTCAAACCGATAAGCAACAACAGAATAACTGTATCATTTTCCTTCAAGCAGCGATGCTATTAAGTTGCAGTGCCGAGCCGGTAAGAACCGTCGCGGATGGTTTCGGGTTCATTCAGAAAATGACCGTTGACGCCGCATCCATCACAAAAGGTGCTTTCAATCAATCTAGTGTCCAATCGGTTCAAGGAGCAAACCCATCCGAAGATGAAATAGCCGCTTTTCTGATGTCAATAGGTACTCTTGCTTTGCTTTCTTTGATTACGACAATTTGGCTCACCTGTTCGCTTTGTTGCTCATTCGGGTGCGGTAAAATTAATGTTGTTTGGTGCGATCCAGATGAGAAAATGACCCCTTGCGATCGCGCTTGTTACCTATTGTGTGGATGTTGTTGCAACTCGAAATGTTGCTGTTGTGACTGTTGTTCGAAATGATGTTTTTGAAGTTACAAACGTGAAGTGATATCTGGAAAATAAATACCTCCAATGAAAGACTGTTTTTGTTTTGTAATAAAGAAGACACTACTTGAAAGTAGCTTGTGAATATTTTGCAATATTCCCTCAAACACCATGGTGGCATTTTCAGCGCACGGAACTGTCTAACAGATGGCTAACAGACTTGGATAAATTCAAAGAACAAAAAAGCTCCTTCTTCTCCTGCAAGCAAGGAATGGAGCACGTTTTAATTCAGCTTAAGAACACAAACGAGGTAGGTGTATACGGCTAGCTCTGAGAAGATTAGGCCAGTAGGAGGGGGTCAAAACGCCTTTTAAATAGTCTCGTTTAGCTGTATTGAATTCAACGTGAGGAAGAACTGGGCTAAGGCGAACGAGTCTGGTTAACGTGACGGGATTAACATTATAGCGTCTGTCAATGAGGTGGAATTTACCAGCACGTTGCGGTAACATGCACAGCCAATACAGAAGACTAGGATGGAAACTATTGTCGTTGAAAATAACTTCCAGCCACCCGTTTTCGATGACATCAGAACAACCGTAGACCCGTTGATCCAAAAAAGTGGCTGGCCAAAAGATGGTTCACAGGGGTATTATCTAATCTTTCTTTCCAATTTCATAACTGTGTAAGTATCTAACAGTGTAAACAAATGTTTCAGGCATTTATCTTTAGAAGCTAGTGGTTATACAAACAATACGCGACTCACATATATGAATCACAACAAGTTACACAGGATGTACTGGTATCTGGTAGGACGAAGAGTACGGTATTGGTGTATTCAGGATAGTTGTACTGTTACCTCACATGTCTGCTTCCTTCAAGTAGTTCATATACGGTCGGATTTCAGATGACTTTAAGACTGTTTGCCAAAGGAGGCAAACAGCTAGTAAAATCTCTGTGTGAACAGCACACAAATCTTAGAGTCTGAAAATGTCGGCCTCAGCTGTTAACATTGGTTTCACAGCGATTTTCCAGGAGCAATATTGATGGATCGTTAACTTCTAAAAGCTTTGTCTAGCTTTCTTTGATGAACAGCACCAGTAACGTGGGAACTGAATGCCCTTAAAACAGGCTTAACCGAGCTGTGGAAAAGCAATTTCATGGGATAAGCATCCATTGTCTCCACTGTTTGTAATTTGGTTCTCGTGGTCCAAGAATAAGAAACATGGTAGTTTAAAAACGGAGTAATGTCGTACAAATATCCCACAGAAATAGCGTTGCTACTGATCACATGTGAGGTTTTTAGATAGACACTTCTGTCATACTAACTCTGGACGTGAATTCTTCAAAAGCTGTTTAAAAAATCTAAGTTATCTTGCTTTCAGTAGTAAGGGCTCATGTTCGATTGCATACACATCAATGCGGTGTTCACTCTGGAAGAGATAACTGACAACAGACTATCCCTTTTAGATGTAAGTTTGTCTTGTCGACCAGGCTGATCACTGGAATAGACAATTTTTGGAAGAAGACTGCACCAACATTTGAGTTTTAACAGCATTTTGCTCAGACACACAACAAAAATTAGATTCGTTAATTGTGAAGATAAATTGGGGTAGTTACACATCAAACATGTCACTGTTTGTGAAAAATGGTTAGTAGAACAAAGTATTACGAAAGACTTATGGATACAAGGCCGACTTTTATTTACGTACCAAGTTTGGCAACGACACTCAACTGCAAACTTTCTGGCGCAGTGGGGATTACTCATCCTGTGGAAAAGTTGGTCTTATCGCAGGACACCTTTCCGGTGCTAATGATCTATCTTTAAAAGAACTTGCACGGGTTTTATCCGTCTTTTTGCGTTTATTGTAGAATTACCGTTTTCAGGTAGGTGGTCTTAAAAAAGAACTTGTACAAATCCTCCAGAACGTTGTGCAAAGATTCCACGAAGAATATTTCAAGTGGAGCCAGTCCCCCCGTGGCTGATAATAGCTAGACGAAGCTTCCAAAAAATTTAGAAGCCTGCCTTATATCGACCAGAATGTGCCTTCTATCAAAATGAAGGCCATTCCTGCCGACTTCGGAAAATGTGTGTGCACGAAAGTTGTCCTACAAGCTCTCTATCCCACTTGGCTAACTATTACAAAACAACTTGAAATTCGACCAGCTGTGGACCAATTAAGGTCAGCAGTCACTCTTTGTATTCGTTAACAGCACCACATTTCTGCAAGACATTTACTGGATTGGCTGGATTATTGTTTACCGATTACATATTTTATCGGATGATAGCCGCTTGATGATGGGTGCCAAAACAGCTGTTTCTAGACATTGCGTCCTATAATACGGAATTTCAAACATTCCGAAGAATTTCAAAAACAAGTTTGTTCGTAACACAGACCTGTCTAGATCATGTTTGGCCCATAACCAGTTTCCTGAAGAGTGCCAAGTCTAATGATCCACTGTATGGCAGTCCAATTAATTGCTCGGATAGGCTCAGCTGTGTGTTTCACTTCGAGCTGTTTCCAGATGGATTTAGCAGTCTGCGATAGTAGCGTACCACACACTGAATGAACATCGTTATTCACAAAACTAGTTATTTGAAAAGTCATTAAAGTTGGCCGTGAAACCCGCCGAAATTTTGAATGAAGTAGAAATTTCAAGAATAGACTCTTGAATGATTGGTCGCCGAGGTCATGGCTCATGCTGCTGCATCCACTAGGATGGCTGATACACACTCGTTGATGTTAATAGCAGCAGTAGAAGGCGGTTATTTGGGGGAGTGAAAATTATTCTGCTCGGTAGATTGGAAGTAGCTAATTAAAAATAGCATTATTGGTAAGAAGACAATTGGAGGTTCCGGATCAATTCTTCATTGCGAACGCACTAAGAAAAGTGTTCATCTTTGTGAGTCACAAGTTAAAGGTTGTAATGTTGCACGTACAGTTCGTGGGTGAGTGTATGTTACTAGTCTTTCTGCCGTACGCCGAAAATTAAGCATGTATGTTTTATTGACTCGGAGAACTGGGCTGATTAGGACTTTTGTCCTTCCAAGTTCTGTCGTGTCAGAGAATAGGTTGAAAAGTTAGTTATGGTACGTTACACTAGTGATTGCACAGAATATCTTGGGTGGCGAGGCAAGATCTGATGCGTATAAATCAGAACTAAATTGTCAATTGTTACATTGTTACCCCCCATAGGTGGATGGAGAGTGTTGGAGATGTCCCTAAACAACGATTATCCAACTGTTGAACATGACCACCGTCAAACGTTTCTGCACACTGGAAAACTCGCACTGCTCATCAGAAGCTTGATGTGGTTCTCAGTACAGCTGTTTTCCAGAGCAAACATTGGAGACAAATTTCACTGCCATAATTACTGCTCCTGTTGGCCCGTTTAGACCCTCACTGTCAAGCAATACAAGCCTTTTTATCATTGGCTTCGAAGAGGGTTCTCCAAGATAAGCCTATATTCCGTTCCCTTGCAGGTCGAGCTTTGAGTCAGAAGGTCCGGGTAGGGTTTCCCAAAAAACCTTTTCCTTTCGCTCCACCAATCAAAATGTCGGACCAGTGCAACAAGCCGAGGTCCTGTCTGTCTGTCTAAAGCATGCTTCCGGACAAAATTCGTTGTCCTCCAGGGCATGGAATGTACACGCTCCAATGCATCAATGCAACACCTGACTGTCAGGAGGACGCAGCTCAATGATCACGATGAAATTGACCCGCCAAGGCATTGCCTTCTCAGCCTTCATTGCAGCAATGTTTGCATACCAAGTTAGGCTCTGGGAAGCAGGCGATGGGTACCCCCTCTACTAGATAAGCTATCTAACCGAAGGTACTCGGAGTACGGTGTCTGTTTTGTAGTCGCCAACTACAACAATTCTTTGTTGCTAGGCATACCGCAGGGTATACGCATTCGAGTCACATACATCCATCTGACAGTTGGTCCAGATAAGTCTGTTACATTTCCTGGTTTCTATCGTCCAACTGTGTCAAGTTAGCTAAACAAAACAGCAGTTTTACCATCGCTTGTCCAACGCATTCCCTCGGGTACCAAGAAGCGATCAAATTTTCGCTCTGAGTGAATTCAGCGCGCTGAGCACCGTGGTCCGGACACCTAGAACCCCGCTGCATTGGGGTTATGAATGAGAATCATAGTCGTTTACCCCACTTGCGTACCATCACAAACATCCGATTTCAGCTAAGTGCGAACGATGCCGCAAAATGGACACATCCACAGATCGATCATCGCCATCTACCTGATTATGAACATGTGCGACAGAGTGACATTCGGAAAGTACGCATCACGCGAGTGACACGCAAGCATAAATGTCGGAGGGATCATAGATCAGTCAATGGTAGGTAGCTTTTCAGACTGCAAGCCCACCTATTGTAGTTTCTCGAGATAGCCTGAGGACCTGTAATAAAAGGGATTATAAAACTCAAAGACCAGGAAAATATTACAACGTGAGGTTGCTGCTCCTATAAAAGGTGCTCTCAGTATCACACACCCTGGCAGTATGTGATAGACATCTATAGAGTCCTTCATGACAGAAGATTTTGAAATAGTTGGCTTTCAGGCACTGAAACGTTAGCAGGGGCGTGATAATAACGATGCTGTTTCCACAAGGAATCCTAGCAATGTAGACAAGAGGATCACATTTTGATGTTGGTGGTGGCGGTGATGAATAACTTGCTGGATCAAAGCATCAAATGCTTATCTGATTTCGGTACAGACCTAGCAAAAGTACAATGGATTATTGGACAACTTCTAACCTTAAAAGTGGCACAGGAAGATGGGTGATTAAGGAAACTTTTAGTTCACGGTGACCAAGTTTGAGAAGGTCTGGGATCGAAAAGTTGTCAAATTACTAACAACAAACTGTCAACAGTAAAAGTAAGTTATATCAGTTATATCAACGTTTTCGTTTGGATCAGTCAACGACCGCTGTCACCTGACTAATCGTCTGCTTCTCTTTTCACAAGCTTAGACCGCGTTGGCCTTTTGCACTCCGTTTCCTTCGAATTTGTTGGGTCACTATGTGATGAGCATCTTGTTCGTTTTTTATTCCAACTTTGAATCTTGGTTTTTCTCATTCTATCTAGCATACAATAATGTATGTAAGATATCCGCACCAAATTTAGTACGAATGAAGTTGAATAGTTTGGGCGTCGTGTTTAACATGTTACTGATAAACAGATTGGGAATAACACAACGTTTCGAGCAAGGTGTAATACTCTACGTTTCAACCACCTCGGGTGGCCTTCCTCAGGAGTGTTGTAGTCGAATTACAACACAATCGATTACAACAGTCTTGAGGAAGGCCACCCGAGGTGGTTGAAACGTAGAGTATTACAACTTGCTCGAAACGTTGTGTTATTCCCAATCTGTTTATCAATTGCAATAATGTAAATTTTAGCAAATTACATGTGGCCTTGTATTTCTAATATCTGTCTTCTTATTCAGATCTTGCAATCGAAGTGTCTACTTTTGTTTCCAGAAAACAATAATTTCACTTTCATACCAGCCTACGATCTGGTTAGCCAGCAGGGATCGGCTGAACCACAATTGTCTCCGCCTGTATGTCTGCTGGTATTATCCCTTTGGATTTACACTGGATATGTGGTGTGTCAATGGAAATAGAAAGCGGTTCAGTGCAAACACACAAGTGTCTTTTGGCTTCGATCATTGCGACGTGCTAGTTCGAAACACATACCGAAAACCACATCACCTTAATGTTAGAAGATAGTAGTGATGATAAACATAAAATTTTCAGCAAATTCTGTACTCATCCAAAATTGAAGTATATTCTCTACGTGTCTGTGAAATTTCCGTACTCGAATGAAATTCAATCGATGTCCGGTCTTGTAATCTCTGGTTAAACATATGTGACCCCTCGTTCCTTCATCTTTCCATTACTTTATCAAGCCTTGTTTGCACAGAATAGTTTGATCACTACCACAGTATTCTTATCTGTAAACTGTGAGCCTGAATCTTCCGGTTGATCTGACCACAAAGTTGATCACATTCGATTATCTCTCTGTATGCTGTTACCCTTGCATTAGTGCTACAAATTTAGCCTACTATCCCTTAGTTTTTGCTCACACATTTCAACTATACCATTCACTTATTCTGTCTATCATGCTGACCGTTAACTCGGCAATTTGATCAGAAAATCGATCTGCCGTTTTCATTCCTATTGCCGTGAACACAAACTAGCCATAGATTGCACTAATTGTTGAGGCGTAAATGAAATACCAGTGTGAAAAAAATTAAGTTAGGTAAAAACAGTACATGAGGAAATTATGCGCTTGCCAGAGTGATGTCAGACTGAACACTCTCTGCTCATTATGTTCATGGATAAACTGGAATTTAAGTCCTGTTTGAACACAGCCTCTACCATGTAACATATGCTGCGGTTTTGGTTTGTATACCATACGGACTGCAGTTGTCTAATCCAACGTGTATTTGGGTTCTACGGAGTTCTTAATCATCGGACTTCCTGCATAACCAATCGTAGTAATATTGAACTGTTAAGTATTTATACTGTTTACTGTTTGTAATACTTTATTAAGATGAAGTCACTTTCTACTGAACCGTTGCTGAACAGAATGTCCTGTTCAACATTTGTGATCATTTACAGGTTCGTCGGAAAAAGACCACTCTTAACACTTTTTTTAGAGTCACAACTATTGAACTTTTGACCGAGTAAGTTAGCAAAAATGGAAATCAAATGCAACATGAATTATGAGACACAATCTCTCGAAGTAATCCTTAGCAATCAAACCGCTAGCTTACCTGTTCACGTTACTTGACAATAGAGTTTTGCTAACAAGGTTATCGACTTAAGTTAACTAAACGTGCCTCTTCCGGAAATGATAAGATGAGACAAACATTACCCATAGAAAATCTCTGATAAATAATAAATGACATTTTGCTCATGTCTTAAATGATAAAAGTGTTAATTTGTTCACCATGGTCACCTCTAACACGCAAGGACAGACATTGAACGATGTTACAAAAAGACATTTTAATTGGACTTGCTTCAACAAGGGTGTCTGTATTCGAAGTCATTTGAGAGGCTTAGTTTTACGCAACAGCCACAGTCAAAAATGTTGATGGCAATGGTGTCAAAATATATAACGGTTTCCTAAAAATTTTTCGTCGACCTACCTAGCTATCAAAGCTTTATTAAAATCCAACGGATGAAATGGAAAACACAGTTTGTGTAAGATTTTACAGACAATAACTTTACATGGTGTTGAGACGACTGTAAGTTTATCTGTTACTTCTTAGGATGTTACAGTATTCTAAATGATATACCTATTTGACTGAGACAGTTAATTCTCCAGCTGAGATTTCGTTGCTAGAATTTGTTTTTATATTATCGTTTTCAGGAAAGCAAATAAATTTGATGTCATAATATCATCACCTGTTGATGGTTAGAACAAATAAAATCTCCGACACTAATGAAAATATATCCTGCGGTTAATATTGGTTACTGCTGATTGGTGCAGTCACATTTTGTAAGCAGTTGTCAATGGCCAATCAAAATTGAGCGTCAGTAAATCAGCTTCCAGCTGACTTGTTCCAGGCAGTTTATTACCCCGCGTGCTACAATGTGTTATTAAGACATACTTTGAAATGTTAACAGAGATTCCGGTGCACACATGCGAAACCGCATGAGAGGAGCAATCAGAATTTTCCAGCAAGTGGCGACATTCATTGAGATCATGCAATGATGAGCGTATTGCCGATTCTAGGAATTTTACTGCTGATTGGTGAGTAAAATATTCTTACTTAACTGCTGACTGTACATAAAAGCATTGTATACGCCATTATTATGGTACTTAAAAATACCTAAATCAGTAGATGCATCATTTAATGAGATGTATGCAAACATACAGAATACCATGTCCCAACAGGGGACATTCTCGCAAAACACCTCGCAGGCCGAGCTGAAACGGATTGGGAAGAAAAGTTAAAATTCATCCTTTTTAAAAAACCTTGTTATAACAACTTGAAAGTAGAGAACAGTTTGAATGTTACCTTTGAACCATGTTGTGTTCTTTACAGTCGTTGACATTCCGGAAAATCCTTTGTCATGACAACCAGTGGCTTGACATATGAGTTATTCCCGACGAGGCATGGCGCCAGCTAGATGTAACCTTGTCAACGAAATGTTTAGCAAATGTTTTCCTGTGGAAACTTTCACGGTTTCATGCTGGAATCTTTATTTGGAAATCATTTATCAAAGTCACTGAAGAGAGAAATTCTCTTGGAACTTTTATTTTAGCTCGGTCAGACAGTCAATAATTGATCATGAGCGTAAACAGTGTGGTCAGAGAAGGAACGGTTCCTTAAATCAGTTGGAAACCGTGTGCGTTTAATGAACTGGAATATTCAGAACAAAATATGAAATGTTTTTGCGCTTTGAGTAGTACTAGAATCAACTTTATACGCATCACACTTAAGACAAGAACCCTCGAACGCCAGTTTTGCTCTTGCTAAAGCTCGTCCGCAGTGCACATCCATAGTACGGCCAGGGTCTGGACTGCAGCTTGGCTTTTTTATGGCAGCCATGTCGATCACTGCGCCAGTGACCTCAAACTAAGCAAGACCAAGTTGCCGTACCTAAAACCTTGACCACTTCCGCTTGTGAGTAACCATCACTTTGCCCGATCGTCTAGAGAGAAGACAGTAACTGTCCTGTTGATTCTAATCGACAACCCGCAGTTATGACTTGTGGGATTTCGAAATCTCCGACCCCAGTAAATTTCCTGGGTGATATTTCAGGTTACCAATTAGTAGTTGGGGATATGGTTGATTCCAAACTTAACATAACTTACACTTTGATCGCAGCTTCTGCAGTCAGAGCGACCTGAATTACATATATATCTATTTAAAGTAATTTAAAAGAGAGTACACACTGAGTAACAAACGATTTGTTGTGACGCTTCAAATCCACACCAGGATCCGTTATCAAACAAATACGTATGTCTGAATGAGATTGTTCTACCGCTTACCTTGTCCGCCTGTCGGTCTGTCTTCGGTCGTTTATATAAATATATGTACATACATATTACGTGCAAACGCTTAGCCACGTTTGGGATTTTGTGCTGACTGCATAGTCGACGTGACATTTTGAACTGTGCGAAGCTCAAGTCACCTCGTAGTGTGACGATAACATAATTGCTACTCGGTTCCACAGCTATCAGTGGTCGAGTACTTACACTCGATTTGGTATCTGCAATTCGATCTAAGTCTGAATGACAGTCCAGTTTTAACCGCGAGCGCGAGTAAAGATGCAGCAAACTAGTACCCGATACATCGCAATCAAGTTCGCCAATGGTTTCTATGCAAGGTTAAATCAGTTTAGAACGCATAAGGATGGACCAGAACTTAACGGAGAACACTAAGTTGTAACGTAGGTTACATTATTCTGAACACGTCCCAAACGGTTTGCGGAGGATAGTAAAATCAGTCAGCTTGAAAAGAGTGGGGAACTCTGAAAAAATCCAAGAACCAGCATTTTTGGATCACTTATACGCGATGTGAGCACAGTTTTTGCTAGAACGGGTTGAGTAAAGTGAATTTTGTCTGGATTAAAGACCACTCTGCTTGTTCAGTTTGTTGATCATGACACTGTCTGCTAGAAGGTTTTACAACTGATGCTGACTGGTTGCCCTAAATCATTCATCTCTACAAAAAAATCTTCTGGCTTGCGAATTAGAAGCGGAAGCAATCATGCTGTTGTTATATCACCGACATTAAATGTATACTGGTTGGTCTGTACTGGTTTATTAGGCAGATTTTAAAGTTCACGGATTGAATCCAATAAGAGGTTGGTCGTGTGAGGAATAACGTGTGCGACATGCCACACGGTCACTGCCATATCCAGAACATTAGATGGAAAGGCAATCTAGTAGGTGAGTATAATGAGGAAGACGATTGCACAAGTGACGTTGGTTTTACCCAAAGATCTGAACAGACAGGTCGTTGGTCACATCAGAAGCACTACATCGGGGTACTTGTTGCTCACTGATGATGATAACAGTTACTGATTCAAAGGACTGGTGTTCTAACTCTGACTACACTGAAAGTTTCTACCAACCTAATTTTACTCAGTCAGAAAATGTACACTCGCACCGTAGAACCACACCGCAGGAAACAATCGGTTTTGCTGCTGTCGATCGCAGACTTACAATTCTTCGTGTATACACAGAGATGGCTGGTACACGCCGTGCGTTAACAAGTAAAATCAAAGACAACCTGAACGGAATTATAGTGCTGAACCACATTTCTCCCAATGAAGGTCAGTCAGTTCCATCCCTACTTAAGGTCGGGTATACCGGGTTTTTTGTTTTGAAAAGCTCACACTTCACCAGGGACATGTTCATCGGACGTGAATTTTTCCCAGTGGAAAATGGCATTGGTTTAGTCCGACTGAGGAAAACGGTAGTCACAATCTTTTCATAAATCAGCTAGTGACCATCTCTTATTGTTCCTTCTAGACCTTTTGTGATTACTTGTGGAGCAAACATTAAGCTAAACTTAGAAGAACTCGTTGCAGTGGCAGCACCCAAGTATACCGAGTTTATCAAATTTAAATAGAATCAGTGTGTTGCACGACAGTGTTGTTTGAAGGCTGAAAGTACCCTTTGAACTTGTATGGATTCTGTCTATCTCAACCGACTCTCTACTAACCGCTCCTGGCTCCGTATCTCTTCGATCAGTTAATACACTGGCTTTATAAATTATTGATGACGAAGTCTACTTCGATGTCAGGTTTTATGTTACCTTTCATAAGCCAAGATGGGTGAGGCTGATAAGTCTCAGTGAAGGGTCACCATGAAATGCGAAGCACTTCGAAGGGCGTGGTTTCCTTCGCGTTCAGAGCGTGAACAAACAGGTTACCGGTTTGAAACATGTTCCAAAGACGTGGTCCTTATTGCCGATGGTTTGCGTGTCACCCACGGAGTTTGTGAGTGAATGTCAAGAAGCCATAAAACAAAACAACTTCAAGGTACTTGCTTCTTGATTTTCTGACCCTCTGAGGGATCGGCTGGTTTCGTTTTTAGGCCAAGCAGACTGCGGATCATCCTGTTGTGAACCAAAAGATTTACCCATATTGCACCGTAGCTTCCCACATTACCAGTTGAGATGGGGGAATTACGCTTACGGTTGTAAACCGAATAGCTTGTGTCATACCGCTCCGATTGATAAGGCGCGCATAAACTGACCAGAAATTACACCGTTTTGAATCACCAACTATAGTTGTCTCAGTCTGTTTACGCTTGATTTGGTTAGGAACAAAATCTTTTTAGTTACGCACATAATGTGATAGTGGACAGCATCAAATAAGTAGCAATTTTCTTAAATGTTTTGCATTTTTTCTCCGTGGCTGGAATTGATCAACCACAATAATAAGTGCCTAGGAGTTTCGGATACATAAACGCCATTGCAAATAATCCAATTACATCACGTGTTCGAAGAGGGACAGTTGAACATTTTTAACCAATGTGCACACGAAATTTTTTTATAGGATTTTTGAGTATGGGGATGCTTCACTTGATAGTGGATTAAGCACGAGTTTTTCAACAAAGAACATAGGTTGGAAAATGCAGTATCTAAACGAAAACAGAACGGATATTAATTAGAGCAAACTTCTCGCACAATGAAAGGTCAGCTGGCTTGAATGTGAGCAAGTAACTTCATCTTAACAAAAGGACGTTAATGATAAGTAGTTGAGGATCTATAATGTTTTAAGTAAACGGTTGTACAGATCAAGCTAACTAATGACTCCCCGTAACATGCCTTTTCGTTCTGATTAACTACATAAAGAAGACCCGATGTTTCAGATTTATAGTGTCACAAAGTGGACAGGGTTAATTATGGAGAAAGCTTTCTGGTTTGATTCAAAGCTATGAGAGTCAGATCTAAGTTTTGTTTCCGGTAGAGCTCACCTCTTACACTTTCAACAGAACCATTGGATGAATTTAGACAGGCTCGTGATTACTGACAATGTTTATCGATACCTGCTCTTGACTCAACACCATTTCATAAACCCACAAAATCCACATCCAAGGTGTTGAGGCAAGGAGATGGCTTTATAAGAACTCGAACTGGTAACCTTCAGGCAAGCAGCCAACTTCCTTGCCTACTAGACTATTGTTCTTGTAAGCGTCGGTTGTGGCGTGGTAAGCATTACTCGACAGCTGCAGTCAATCATCGCTACACTTCACTTCCCATTAGCCTTGACGAAAACAGACCAACTTAGGTTTATAGGTTCTCATGAGTTATGACCACACAGGTTCGAAACTGCGGCGGTTCACAATAAAGTCTAAAACAATTATCAACATTTCGGATAAAATCAGTAGTTCTGACTCAACTGGGAAGTCGTCATCACTGGATGGTCACTAGAAGTTAACAGGACATTTACTGTACCGTTCGATTAACCTGAGCAGTACGTAGAAGCTGTTGCAGCTGTACGTTTAGATGTGATAACTCGGCCGCGCTTATTGTGGTATCATTGTTTGATAGGTTGATAAAGACATATTAGTACGTGGTTCCAACAATTAAATTCCAGTGGTTATTTTCACAATCTTTCATTGTTATGAGATGTGACCTTGTATAGGATGATAGAAGATGGCAACTCAGGACTGACACCGCCGTTAGTGAAAAACTGCAAGGAGGGACAACGGGTCAGACCACAAAACCCCGTTCAATATCGTATCCAAAGTGACCATGCAAACTGGATGTATTCGTTCATCACCTATGAAGTGTTGGAGATGACTTGATTTTCGCATATAGAATCTGATCAACCACAGCATTCGTGATAAATCTTCATTTCTATCTGAAGCCAGTATCCTAAAGGTAACTCGCTTGTGAGCCGTTTGACTTGCAAACCTTACCAATCCACAGTCCATGCTCACCTATTTTGGCACATCCTGCCAGTGTCAATCATGACAATATCACAAGATGCTACTTATGAACACAAGACCCTCTGAAAATGGGATCGGCAATCGATATAGTTCAGCCCTCAGAATAATTCACGTAGACCTAAGCCTCACATAACTTTTAACACTTCCCACCCAGTTGTTTGGTTACTGCAAGCTAAGATATGCTCGTTAAGTTAGAAAGAATGTAGCCAAGATTGTTTTACGCTCATCTCTTATCCTTTTATAATCGTTCAATGTTTGCCCTCATCTGTATCCTTTCGTTTGCTGATCTTATCAGTCGATTTTGGTGTACACTCCACTAAGCGTTCTCCCTGAATTGTTCAGTCTATAATTGTTTGTGCATGAGTAGCTCACTCTTATTTCAGTCGAAAATCTTGGCATATGCCACAGGACTATGGCATAAAAAGTATGCTGCATTGAACTTGAGCAAGCGGTCCGAAATTTATTTGCAAAACCTCTGGAGGATGAGAGCACACATACAATAGGTCATATGGGTATCTATGATGTTCTTCACCCAGCAACCTTTCCGAAAATATCACACTACGTTTCCGATAACTTTTAATGCCAACAGAGTCGATCCATGAAGAATTTAAATGACGGATTGTGGATGCAGACAAGTGCTGGTCTGGGACAAGACTGCTTTCGTAATATTTTTGCGGAGAAAAACACAACAAGCGTGTGTGAAATCATCTAGTCACAGAGGACCAGACATAATAGTTGTATGCCGTTCGGGCTCTTAATTTGCTGCACTTCTGGTGCAGATGAGTAAAGACTGCTTCACTGAATCATCGATATAGTATGTCCCGCAGTGAGCTCATGTTTTATCCACCGTCATGATGTCCATGCATTCTGCGTCAGATCAGAAAGTGCCAGCAGATCCACGACCTTTGGAATCATCGGAAGAAGGTGGTAACAACGATATCGTTTTGGGCTGGTGCCATTTGACTGAAAACGTAATGAGAGGAAGTCAATACTGTAAGTCAGCTTAAGCGTCTGTACACGGCTGCACCGATGAGTCTAGGCGATGCCAACTTAAACCCTCTGGCTAATGTGGCCAGGAAACGTTTGGGATAAAATTGTCCGCTCTAGTTGTCTATAGTATGTGCAAACCATTCGCTATGCTGCAAAGAAACAGAAACATACATCTTCAAGCTGCTCAGAAAAACTCGCGTACGTGAATTGAACACTCAGCATCCTGTAAGGTAAATGCTGTCCCAAAGTTCGTGGTTGGTCACGTGACTTCTCTAGGTGCAGTCGTAACTCACCAGTTTGCTTACCACACCCCCGTCGGTTGTAAAATTCGTGATTTTCGTCGGTGAGTACACCGAGAAGTGTGAAATTGTGCTAAGCTTCCTTAGTGAATGGTCACATGCCCAGTAGAGTAATATAGTAGTATGTGGGTTAATGGGCTGTAATCATCAGATGTCACATATACAATCGATCCTGAGATAGCAGTAACGACAAGTAACTTCGTTGGTTCTACGAGAGTGCACGAACGAAAATATATAACGGGTCGACAGCGGAAGCAACGGATCTTATGTATATGTCTCCTCCATGTTGGTTACGGGTTACAAACCAGACTGTCCTTAACGACATTCAAACCATAAGTAATAAACGGGAATAATCCATGAAACCATCGACGTGAATAGCATTTAATTCACCATGTTTCTGGAATAATTGCAACTCCTGTCTAGCTGCACGGTACTCTTTAAACGGTTCTTCAGTTGACTGTCACTATGAATCATCGTTGAGCCAGATTTTGCTTCTTTTAAAAATATCCCCCATTATTTTAGACCCCGGGGCACCAAAAGGCATTTTCGTCAAAATTAACCTATCGTTTGCTATTGTGTTACATTCTAAACCGAAATTCACACTTACCTACGCAACTTAAGTACACAAGTTCGTAATTTCTACCAACCGAATTTCGTCATAATTACCAAAAAAGTTGTCATCGAAAACGTTCACATTTCCCCTTCAAAATTCGAAGTTTCCGAGGATGTCACCAGTGTAAATTTAAAAATCAAAAAACATTTCGCCTGCGTCTCATTGTTTTGCAAACTCGTATACAAAATTAATCAGAGTTAAGCTCTACTTAATCTGTCAGAAAAATCAGGTGTTTCACATCAAGCATTATTTAACCTCTATCTCTCGTGGTTAAGACAATATGTTGTACGTGATCACAATGTGGGGACAGCCCCAGTTGTGAGCTCAGGTTGTTATGAAAGTATTGAAAATTGCTACCTGCAAGCATTACGAAATACCTGGCTCAAGCGTTGCTAACTTGAGATTCTCGCTCCACATTCGAGCATAGTCCTATTCATATCAATGGCAAAAGTTAATCTTATTAACACTAGAGAGCGATCTAACCGCATTTTTGGTACATCACAGCTTAGTCGTCTGTTAACCACTCGTTTCTGACATATTCATGAAGCAAACATGTTCCTTATCCTCAGTTTGACACACACTAGTATAATTCAAGTGACCTTCTGGTGAACAGCACTCAGTTTTATCTATGAAGTCACCAGTGGTTTTTAGTTTCCTTCATCCAGCAGTCTCCTCCAAATTATATACATCTTTCGCATCAGACTAAAGCTAAACGCCAAAAATTTCCTACGTGACTCCTACATTTACAACTGTGTTTATGAATTTATTGGACTATAGAGTGTTTGTATGCTCACTACTGTGAATTGTGTGACAGTACAGGTAACTAATGCTGTGTAAGACAACCCCGCATACCAATACAGCATTACTAATCCACGTAAAACAAGAATGAAATAAAAACTTGGTTTGTGAAGATTGTCTTCAAACATACGATTGTTTAGATGGCACGTGTAGATCATTCCTATTTTTATCCGATGTACAAACAGCGTTAAAACCAGTGACTAAGATCACTTTCTACGAGGCACTGACGAAAATCATTTGAAACTGTAGTATCCCACAGTCATCTATGGACACCGAAGCATCACAAAGCACGCCGTTCGAAGGCGATTGTGGAAAGTATCTTCAAATTCGAGTAACCGTTCGATGAACCTCAAGTATTGCCACTCACCAACAAGTATTATACTGGAGTGATTGATTTCATCAAAGAAATTTTCAAATAACTGACTGAACATTCTCATTTCCGTGTCTGGCAAACGAACATTGTAACACTTCTGACAAATTTGGCTTCAGCCTTAGCGCTTAAAAAACTTTCAAGACTGCCATTTTCCAAAAGTTGTTTCGGACATGCAGTTTACCACTAGTAGAGGTCTCAGAAGTTCCTGTTTGTCACTGCGAAAACAAACTTTGCTGTAAGTTTTGGTAAGCAAGTTTTATTGCTGAATGCTTCGTTGTCAGCACATTGAGCCCGGACAAAGTATTCAGTCTGAATGTGCAACCGTACTAACTTGTGATCGTCTTAAGAGAAGCTGCAGAAAATCGGAATCAGAAGTGCTCGGCCACTTTACTAAAGAACCTATTTAGGCTTCTAAGCAGTAATTTTTAGTGCAACAGAGTAATCCAGAAATTTTGATGACATGAACGGAACATCACTCACATTGTAGCTACTATCGTATACGTATAGAATTTTTAGCCGGTCGCTGATTAGACAGTTAGTCTGCGCGCTCAGGTTTTTACATATTAATTCTACAGTAACATATAGTTGTGGGGGGTTTTCAATTCTCTTTCGCTGTCTATTGTAGTAACTACTTCGGTACACTTGGCTTGAAAATGAACCCGTTCAGTACTTCAGGGAATCTAAGGGAAATACTGGATTTCTAATTTACTGTTATCGATAACTGAACGGTGGCTACATTCTGAGTTCTGGTCTCAAGTAACATCAGAACCGTATTTCCAAACCTCACTTGAACTTGCAATAAAACACTGCATACTTTGATTAGGAACGATTCATTGTATTTTATTTCGGACACAACGGTTACTTAATTATCTGTCTACAATGAAAACTAATGCGGAATTGAACGACAACTGAATGAGACAACAGTTTATGTGAAGAGGGGACTGACTGTCTGATTTTGAAATTTCCCACTTATAAGTAACGCGTACCTGCAAGTATACACAGTTTATTTTTGAACATTTCCCAAGCTATCAACTCCTCTGTATACTCGTCAACAACTACTTGCTAGAATATCATGATAGGCAGGAAAATCAATGAGCCTCAAAGTAAACAGTCTAATGATTTGTAAAAGTATTCGCAAAAGATTATGGACATCAGTATTTACGTTGAAGGTTTGGTCTCGCGTTGAACGGTCTGGATAAAGTATTCAAACTATACAAGTTGAGAGACAAACCTAGTTCACAAACCGGGACTTATGCCATGCCTAACTACTTTCGCCATTTAGCACCTCAATACACTAGATGAGCACACTACCAATGAGAAACTGTAAGAGATTGAGACTCATCTTCTAGTTTGCCTTATCCAAAGCAGCCACCAGTTCGCCTTTCGAGATGTGCACCCCAAAGTCTTCGTGTACTTATTGGGTCAGTAAATTAAAAACATCTTATGAGGACTAAGGATCACAATCACAAGCTGGTCAGCCCGAAGGCGCAATTCTTGGAGGAGGTGATCACGGTATTTTGTCAGCGGAACGAAATACCCTGAAACTGGAAAAAATGAAGGCAGACCTCGTATGTTATGGCGTCTGAACCTAACAATTAGGGTTTCAAGTGCCATTTGGCATGACGCTCTCATGCACATCAAAATAGGAACAGTATGTCCACTGAAACATACTCCCGTCATCCAGAAGTAATTTTAACGTAAATTCCGGGTAAGGGGTTCAATCATTTTAATATTTGTCTCTCTTTATGGGGTAACAATGCAAGTGACCAGTCTAAAAAACTGTTTCAGTCCATAACAAGCAAAACTATACATCTACCGTTGATTCAGCTGAGTTTTCTGGTACGTTAGACGTGAACTGTAAAATGTTTAGAAACCGTAGCAGAATTCTTATAAAAACATTCAAGTGTCAGACTGGATTGTGATGTAGTAGTTTTTGCACCGAGTACCCGTCGAAATATTAGTCTCTTTCGTCAAGTTGTTATGATTGCCCACATTTCTCTCACCTTTGCTCATACGATATCGTTTGGTTTTCTCAAATAGCATGTAATTGCACTGATAAGTCTATACAGATTTCTGGTGTTTCATCATACAAGTGGCTGCATCTGGTAAGATGCTTAAATCTTTCCCATTTCCAAGTCAGTCAGTTCACATATTTTTGGCACGAGTTGGATACAGCAGATGCCACATGGGGCCTGACTACGTAACATTTATTTTACACTCATAGCACCAATTGCGATACTGACTAAATTGTATTGTGTATCCAATTCGAAAGCTTGTATGACTGTCCAACTTTGAACAGAGTAAGTCTGAATATCAAGATAAGTAATCAAACACCATAATGAACGCTGAGAGCTGCAGAGAACTAAAGCATACAACGAGGTAATGCTGCCTTAAAACATGTTCCCAACCTATTTCATTCCATTTACTCATGCTTTCGAAAATATTATTTTTCTTCTGAAATGAATATTTTGCTTGTAATGGTTTGGATATCTTCTCACGCCTACCTGCGATAGAATTCAGCCTTCCCTAATAAATTTTTACTCTCAAAGTGTGGAGAAAATGTGTATAAATTCTCCATCAAAATAATCAACTCATTTTCGATTCAAGTTTTTAATTCCAATTTTAACAAAATGTCAACAAGAAAACAATTTCAGATGTACTAGTTGTTCAGCGGTTGAAGTCGAGTCAGTTTGACCAAAGAAGTTTAGTTGTTTGTTGAAATTTTATTTTGGCTAATTTTTCAATCATTTTCATCCACCCTTTTCACAGGTAGGAGACGGGAGTAAAATAGTTTTACCTTGAGCACTATTCACTGCTCGATGGATAAAAGACAACAAAGATATTCACTGTTCTATGTGCATTTTGATACAAATTCCCAGATCTAAACAACTAGGCAGGTTTTCTTTCTTTGTTTAAAACTAACAGACTGACAGGCAGCCCAGCTGTGATTCAGACCTAAATAATTCCTAAACGAGAAATTGGAAGTCACTGTCCACTAGAAGATTGGTTCAAAACATATACCCTACAACTGGAGTAATTTATTGAGACAAAACATTGTAGCAGCAGGCCTATGTGTTTTCAGAGGGGGTCACATGATCAGTTTGCTATCGAAAACTAGTTTAAAAATATAGATTCGTAATGTTACAAGTGAGATTTTTTCCAATAAGAAACACAGCTTACTTCTTCTGTCAACTATTGTAAAGCATAGTGAAATGTTTTTAATTTTGTTGTAAGTTACTTTTTGCTGTTCACTAAATATAACTAGCCCCTCATAATTTTTTGGGGCTCACCATCACACCAACAGTTCATTCCAGTTTTAGAATAAATGAGAAATTAGAAGGTTACACAGATATCATAAGCCTACGTAGAACTACAGAAACAGAAAATTAACGATCGTCCGGATAACGAAAGTCATCTGCAAGCGCTCACAACGTCTTCATTTCGACCCAGTTTCATTTTCCCGCTTACTCTGCAAAAGTCTTGTGTGTTTCTGGGTTAAATATATCCTGTCCCATAATTAAGTGACTATCGGACTTGACAATATGTATACCAGTTCTCTTCAGTTGAATACAAAGTTTTATGTACACATGTAACTATATAGTGGGTACATTTCGTAGTACATGATATTCCTCAACAGTTCAAAAAAGATACAACAAGCGTGTTATATCCACTGAGCACGTCGATGGCATTGTGCGTGCAACCAGTGTAAGTAACCGCGGTCCCCTGCCTAAATTTATTCCACGGTGGTTCGTTTTTCCGCTTGTGCAATATTCTTCCTCACAATAGATCCTGAGTGGGATTCTAAACGGCACAGTTCAGCTCTTTAAACCGTGTTCAAACTTGGCCTACAGGAAGTTATACTCCCCACTGATCCTTGTGTACGTTACCACTGAAAATTTACCAAAACACCCTTTTTGGAGCGGAATCTTCGTTGCGGTACTGCTCGCAAAGTTTTGTTTATCACAGCTCAAGCACATGAATGTGCTATTCGATCATCTGTTTTGTTGTTTAATTGATTTTGGAGTTGACCACCTTCGGTGGATTCGCTCTCAAGGTTTGGTATTAAATTCAACTCCTTCTTAGTACACGTATTTCGGTTTAGTCATGTCTTACTATAAAATATCCTTTCATTGTCCGCTTTTTGGGGTGGTATTCAATTGTTTTGTTGTACGTTCCCTGAATGACTGTCAGTCGTCTATGTGCAAACGTCACAGATATGGCAAGCCAACAGACGTTGCGGGACAGACTGCATACAGCTCGATCTCTCTCGGAACATCCGCGAACATCTCAAAGGTAAATGAATACCTTCATCAGAAATGAAGTACAGTGTCGTTCATCAGGAAACTAAAGCAGAATCTTGAAGAACCCGCCATTTTGCATTCACCCCATAAAACTCATGGCAATTGTTATTTTGAACAGCTCAAAACGGAATAAAGTATTATGGACGGACAAAAGAGTAGTCTGAGGATAAACAGGTGGTTGTGGAGTGGAAGTGCCGGGTATCTGTTAATCACCTTCAAATTAGCTGTAGTGAGTGTTCTCGACCTGCGAAAACCAAATCGTGCATTTTTACACTTCTAGAGGAACACAACCTGTGAAACTTGAGTGAAGGGCTAGTTTGGAGTGAAGGAGATGCGACTCAACTTTCTTCATGCCACAGAAACAGTAAGACGATTTGAGTCAACAGATCATCCAGTGTTTGTATCTGTCAATATGTGCAATAGAAAAGAACAAAATGTTCAAGAGAGAATTCGTTCGGATAAAACTACGAGTAAAATAACGCGAATACTTTCAGATGATGTTTTGAGCCCGAACGGAATAAGCAAACTTCAGTCGTTCATCAGGAAACTAAAGCAGAATCTTGAAGAACTCGCCATTTTGCATTCACCCCATAAAACTCATGGCAATTGTTATTTTGAACAGCTCAAAACGGAATAAAGTATTATGGACGGACAAAAGAGTAGTCTGAGGATAAACAGGTGGCTGTAAGTTTCATTGGTCAAAATGACCTAAAAGTACTTAACTATTAGGTGCATCAATGGCACGATTCGAGAAGTAGCCCAGGGAACGCAGCAGACGCCCGCTAGGTGGTGGCTCATCGATACTATTGTTCACCTTCAATTTCAACGAGGAATGAAAATTGGCTTTCCTGGAAGAAAAGGCGCATACGGTTTCGTGCAGTCACATTTTTACATCATCTGTCACCACTCGAAGTTCTGACGTTTAGTGTATATGGGACGTTTCAAGTGTCAAAATGTGGATTATGTAAGTCAACACTGATTTGTCTCGCACACAGTCACCGCTAAAGCCAAACTGAGGACTTGTTGGGTTTTATCGGCTAGACAAGTGAAAGAAAAGGGAAGCACTGTTGTACCGATATTGGGGCTGATAAGTCACACGCATGAAGCTTGGACTGAAAAAATTCACAATCGCAATTACAGTGTTTTTTTAATCAACTTGTACCGGCGAAACATAACAGTTTTCACAAAAAAGTGGCAGCAGCACTCACTTTATGGGACTGTAATCTATTTTGAACTGACGTGTTGGTATGATTAGTGAACGGAAAATTTTGAGTTACTACACCGATTAGACTTCAGAATGTTAGGTAAATGGTGCAAGCTCTTGAGTATAGATATATATATAGTAACCACACGTGCACACAACACGTAACCTTCAATCTCTATAAATAAATGCGGAGCATGAAAGGGTCTGATGTTTGCACAATTACGAGCTAAAGTGTGCAAGCGTTAGTGCCCTTATTAAGCTCGATTTCATTAAAATTCGTAAGTTCACGTACACAAACGGGTTTAACTGTAACGAACCTATAAATAGTAAGTACAAAACTGTCGGTAAAGTATAATGTTAAATGATGGATTGCTCAATCAATGATGAAAACATCACTTTTCAATTCATGAGGCTTTTCATCAGCTCACGTCCATGATGGTAAATTTTCAGATATTACCTACGATCATTGTTAGCGGTTATTTCTGGACCCCACAAAAAGAGATCATTCTTAAATCGGAATAAACAATTTGGCTAGATATGAAATAACTCACCAGTTTACATCAGGCTCAAACCTAAACTGAAGCGATGATGATTTTTGACGAGAATTTGTGATATTATACTATCTATAGAGTAAAGATGTAAGTAATATTGAAATATTTTTTATAAGTGCAGTTCTAAATTAAGAAAAGGTAAACTTTATAGTTGCTGGTTCTTTGTATATTTATAATCACCGACAACTACCATGGATAGAGACTACATGTTTGAAATTCACTCTAAGGTGCACCATGGACATACACTTGAATGTAGTGATATCATCTCACCGAGCTTATAAGTCTAGTCTAGGAAGAATCAGTTAAAGTAACTGGTTTAAAACGTATAGATAGGGCGGGGGATCCGGTAGATTATAAATTCGGTTCCACTTAAGAATCTTGTCATTTCGAACCCCAGGAAGTTTACTGCAACCCGATGAACCCCATATATGTTGCGAATTGGTGGTGAGCGCTGAACGACGTCCCACGCAGCAGGTATCACTGTCAGCTGGTCACGGAACTGTCTGAGTTTATCCAGTTAGCGGGATGTTGCTACAAAACACTAGAACGCTAATGGTCAAGCTTGAGTCGCATGTGCTGCCACCAATCTTACTAAGGGGGAAAAATTCGTGTGATTTACATCCACTTTTGATTCACTTCTTGGCTGTCAAGTCTAATTCATTTTTTTCAGCGCAGACACAAGAGTTTAATGCGCCTATCATATTGAGAACAATCTCAGTGTACTCAGAAGTGACAGCCTTCACCCAACGTAATGTGTGAATTCGCAGAATTCGTTATTCAACACAACGGAATATAAAAACTCAGTCTATATATGTAGTGTGTTCAATGAACATCCATCAGAACACACTATTCTCCAATGTGTACAACGATACACCACGGTCAACTTACTTTGTCCAAAACTTTCATCTCAACACGATCCCCATAATCTCCCATTTCCCGTATTTGTCTGAAATGCATCAACGATGTTTGCAGCCCAAAGCAATTTGTCTGTGTCGTACGCTGCCTTTCCGGTTACATCGTTCACGAGCAGCCTGTTAGTTATTTGTTCCTAAATTCTTTTAAACCTCGTTTGAAATTCAAGCGATCTACCTCATCTGCTCCAGATTTATCTGTGGCAAATTATCTCAAGTTTGTTCTGAGACACTTGCAATTAGTGGACGTTAAACCATCGGAATGTGACGGATAACCTGTATTGCGGTGTTCTTCCGTCTCGTTGCAAGCTACTGTTTCAACTGCAACGACTTTTCTTCAACCGTATTTTCCAACATCCATCGTTTGCCCTTGAATCAACTGATGTTTTACAGTTCGACAGTCCGGCGTATAGTTAAACCACCTTCTTACCACATTAGGCACACCTGGTACTATAAAACCAGTCGAGCGTAGTTATGACCATGGTCAGAAAGCTGAGTCAGTGGACGATATTATGTCAATTCTCAGACTCGTGTCAATCCATCATCATGCCTCGACAGGAAATTTCATGGTGCGGGATTGTTGAAATGCCGAAGCTTTCGTATTCAACAGCTTTTCGGCGGAACCCACGCTACTTAGATGTTGAAGTCACAGAACACAAAACTGCTTCATATTCCCGGTTAATCATAATAACAACTAGGTTTTTAGCGTAATTTGGGATGTCCTGGGGGGGGGTAAATTTACTTGGTACTCGGACAGCCCATATAATCAAAAACAGCAACTGTAACTTAGTTCTCTTTCTCTAAATGAATTGGTAATCACTGATGAGTAATTGGGGATTTGGTTTATCTTCAAGTTGACCATCACTCACACTCGATCGCAGTGTTCGCATTCAGGTAGACTTTCCAGCCGGCCTCTTTCGAAAAGAAGCACTAGACTCGGGTTTCGCTCTCATTAGGGCTCGTCAGAGAATTGGTATTCAGCCAATATACAGAGTATTCATATGAAACCTTCATCGGCACTAAAGCACACGCGCTCTTTAGATATACAGTATGATGTATAACTGAGTGCACTACAAAAAAATCAATTGGTTATTGGTTGAACTTATTCTAAACCTATAACCATTGCACTTTTTTGAGAAGTTGATGTTCGATACAGAGTAGAACTGAATCACTACAATCCCAAATGTTCGCAAGCACAAACGGAAAGGAATGTCTGGTGTCACCATAAACTACAAATTTAATGAAAACGTTGTATGGATGATGGACGGATTTCACGTCTGGTTACAAAGACACCAAATTCGATAAACTGATTGAAAGTAACACAACCTACGAGGGATGTCAAACGAAGTCTCCCTAAAATGCAAAATTGTCTGAACAAGCAACGCACAGATGAAACTTTCTGTTGAAATTCTAACGAGTATCGCTCCAGAACGGTTATGGTATAACTAAGTGAAGATGTGAAAGGATGACCGTTTTAGGGAGTTAATAAACAGATGATCGATGAACATTAAACGAGACGCCAGTTGTACAGAGCGACCATGAAAGATTACGAAGACTTGACACTCTGGGAGACCTAACCAGTTCATGAATTGATATGATGATGTTTCGAGTAAACGTACTGTAAAATATGTCACGAGTACAAACACTGTAACCCGTATTCAACTGTATTGTCGTGTTTAATATCAATTCTCAGCCTTAGCCTAAATCCATTAATTTTGTTAATCCATTCAACAAAAGTGAACAATTGAGTGGAATACAAAGAGTGACATTGAGAGCCTACTTTTATATATAGAGAGAGAGTAAGAGAGAAGACAGAGTTTACCTAGAATTCTTTTAGAATTGGCACAAAATATATGACGCGAATAAACCCGCAGTTGTTCGAAGCTCCGGATAGAGTTCACAGGCAGCGTTTAAACATCTGTTAAGATCATAAGGTACACTACCCGAAAGTATGGTTTATATTGCATGCTGCTTTCTGTTTCTGCTTAGTTTAACTGACCGCGTTGAGTGTCACTTGACTTTTTCCTGATAACTAGTGTTTAGATCATTGTTTACTCAGAAATGCAATTTCAAAACGTCTGTATTTTACTCTTCTAGGCTTTCCTATGCTAACTAGCTGATTGATTACGAAGTGAGGGGAACGCAGTTACCGTACGACTCAGAATCCTGTATCTAATGGACGGTTTGGCTGACTGACCGTGTAGAATTGTCTGTAAGTTTTTGTGATATCATAAGTACATCACTAAATGCATACATTAAAGGAACGTCCGATAGCTCCCTCCTAAAGGACTTCGCAATTGGCAGGAGTATTGAATCAATTGTGACTGGTCAGTATGGTGTGTTAAGGACACTAAATAAAATTGTAATAACACAATGTTATCTTGTATTCTAACAACAGTTCTATGAGCATCAGAGCAGCGTCACACAACCTTACTGTGTTGACGTGTTATTGGATATACCAATCACATCTAGTCCTCAAGGGCATCGGTTGTCTTACAGACAATCTTGCTTAGTGATGTTAGAAATTTTACCACATATGAGTTTGTCAATGACTTAAGAAGAGACCAACGGTAAGTCTTTTATAGATGATATGAAAGTAGGGGAAAAAATAACCCATCTTGAAGATCTTCGCAGACGTGTGCAATATTCGGTGATTATCTAACATGGTATTTATGTTTTATCTCGTTTTTTGTTTGTGTATACATTAGTTAAGCCACTCGAGTATCAGTCATTCAAACTTCAACTGGTGTCTGGTGTTCTGGTCATAGTTTATTAGAAAATATGCCTTTAACAAATCACTGTACCTTTACTTCGTTGGACTTCCTTGCGATAATCATCTGATCAGTTAGAAATTTAAAAAAAACAGTAACGTAACTCGTTACCTTGCCTCATTACCCGGTTGATTGTTACACTGAAGTTAGTGTTGATTTGTTTCGTTTAACATGAGGGGCAAAACTGAAGTAAACAGTTTTGACTTTGGTTAGTATGTCGTTGTGAGTCCCAGACAACGGTGTGGTCAGTACAGTTCATTGGTTTGCACCTTCGCACCTAGCG
Source organism: Paragonimus westermani (assembly GCA_008508345.1). Classification (NCBI taxonomy): domain Eukaryota; kingdom Metazoa; phylum Platyhelminthes; class Trematoda; order Plagiorchiida; family Troglotrematidae; genus Paragonimus; species Paragonimus westermani. The sequence continues at coordinate 401,128 of QNGE01000065.1, read as the reverse complement.
GACACTGAAGTTGGAACAGCTGTCATTGGGAAACAACCACCAGCTTATTCTTGTAAGCAAACTTATACACAATATCACCAACATCAAGGTCACTCACCATTTGCCAAGTCGACTGACATTATCAGTGAGGATGTCCGTTGGTCACAGTGAATACTGGTCAGTTGCGACGTTCTAAATCGTGGTTACTACAGTGATGCTGGCATCAAGGTAAGAGATTCTGTACTTTTGGCATAGAGATGGTCAAGCCTAGTCCGCCAGAAATGAAGTCATTTTCTTTACGAGACAAGCACCACTGGTGATTATCTAGGCAGCTAAAATATCAACTGGACAAAGCTGTCACGAAGCAGAATTAACGTTTCAAAATGCGGACAGGTCTTCAACCGGCTCACAAATAAGTTACGGGTTGAAAGCAAAAAAATGATGAGAGATAAATCCTCCCGGTCCACGTTATTTCGGGAATGGTTCTGTTTGTTCTTCAATATCCGGGGCACTCCGTATGCAATTAACCCTCACCTTTCGAGTCTACTAACGGTTAGTTAGACTGTTAATTCCCTCATCTTCACTCCTTTCTTTTAAAAATATATTGCAAGTGTTTTCCCTCTGCTCGGACTAACCTGTCAGGGGCAACATGGGGGAGATTCGTGCTGCAATCAGCCACTTATGGCAGCAATGTGCAGCAGGTGGTTCGAAAGCAAACTTTGAGGATTAATCTCACTGTTTGCAAGAGATCAGAATTTCCGCTTAGATCTCTCAGTCACTGTGTTCTCAGCTCCATAATTACAATTTTTGATGGAGTGAATTTGTTGGTAGTCACAAACACGTTTGTTTGCTCTGACAATGGCCGCCGGGACATGTAAGTGTTATGATGTAACCGACCGCCTGGTAGTCGCTCTCAGACCGCAAATTCCCGTCTGTTTCAGTTCGATGTTTCATAGATCTGCACAAAGACGGAGAAGTCATTGCAACTTTTCGACAAGTCCTGCTCTTATTTTCAAACCCTCTGCGTGACAACTTTTATCCAGCTGAATTTCCACGTCGGCGCCCCTAATACCGTTAATATTCAAAGTGTAACCTTTCCTCCGTCTTTAATTTACATAGCATCCGTTCAACTAATAATTACACATTTTTAGTCAGACCTCCAGAGGCATCGTGTAGAACATGAGAGCTAAAATCCTTAGTCTTCCCCCTGAATTAGTCAGCAACTGAAATAGGTTTGTCTGTCACCTAATGCGCCCTCAGTTTATGAATATATTGTTTTCGTTTAGAGAATGTGAACAAACTGAGAAACTTTCTAACCACTGCCCATCCAATCGTGTAAGTAATAAATCCGTCTTTCGGCCACTCACTCAAAGGCTACTCTGAGTTATGATAGGACCTGATCACTTCAAGTTAATGCCGTTTTCATGAGAACCAGGAAGAAATTAGTTCATATCTGGTGCCTAAACTCTTTCTTCATCCCAAATTGATTAACCGTCGGGGTTATTAAGACATTTGTATGTTCCTGTAATAGATGCACCGTGTAACTGTCGTTTATCCATGTTATTTTTCCTAGGACCACTTTTTTTCTGAACCACTAAAACACCCCTCATACCAAACCGAAGCTTCCCGTGAAGAGTTTGCTGATTGTATGGTTGGTCATCCGTTTAGAATGTACGAAATTCTGAACCCACAATTCTATTTGAGATGACCTACTCACTTCGCCCAAGTCTCTGTGAGTTTACAAACGCGTCTCCAACTATATCTGCTTACTGCAATTTACTCGAACGCACCGAGTCCTCCTCTTCTTGTGTGTCTTTACTTTAGTGAATTTCTGCGTAAACCCGAGTCTTTTTATTCTCTTAACAACTAAGAAAATCCATTGACAGTTCTTTTAAGACCGTATTAAAGGTTTTTACTCATTAGAACGTCCATAAAAATTGCCATTATTGTCACTACGGTTTGATCCATTTGCTGACGTTGTAAACATGTGAAACGACGAAAACACGTTTTTTAAGATGTACAGTATACTGTAGATTTTGTCCTGACTCGATTCGAAATAACAGAATGGGAGGTAAAACGGTAAGTTTCGTACTGCGAACCAAGAGCCTATTCCCTCCGTCAGTGATGGTAAATCAGATGAGTGAATACAGATAAAAAGGATTAGTCCGGAATGCTAACTAATCACACTAATTTCAGTTCCGCTTATTAGCCCAAGAAGATTTCCACCGCCTGCGATTTCAGCTGTGTGCGTTGACTCAGTCATCTGGGTATGACTCTGCAATACATTTTGAAACAGCAACGACAGATAGGTATGTGCTAGCGTTAACCCCACTTGTTATCTTGTCAACATTGAAGGCAATATATACAGGTAGACCATTAGGTGAACTGTTTTCCACCAGCCCACCGCTTTCGAGAGCGTCATTTCAGGTGTGGTGATTAATTTGTGTTAGATGGACGATTCCTTCTGCTACAGTCTACTCTGATTTCTGTCCAGTCGATAATTTTGAAACAACATACGAGCTTTTCAGTGTCTACTGACAAAATTGACAACCTTTTCGATCGAGTTCGGCCTGGTATCGATGTATATAGTAGGAAGTAGCAAGCAACAGATAAGAGATTGCTACCTGAGATTCACCAACCAAGTGCTGTACACATCAGACCATTTTTACCACAACAAGCTTGTCAAACCAAAATGAGCTCATCAGATTTATAAGTTGCTATAGCCATGCCATCGCACTTATTTAAAAAAGTGTAAGTTGGATATAGTCATAAAGATACATATCGGTATGAATATATAGGTTCTCCCATCAACATTTTAAAACTTTATCGCGCTGGTTTCAGCAAGTGATTATTGTTTAGTAACCTGTGATCATTGGGTATTGTCGACTGTTATCGCTTAGGATTGAAAGTATTGTCCTTTAGCTGGTTCGCTGCAAGCATCTCAGCATTGGTTACCCACAGGGAAATATTTCTGCAGGTCGTGTTACGTTCACGTTGTACTCTAACGCTTCATCTAATCCACCGTTCAATTCATTGTTGTCATCAATGTTTACGGTCAGAGAATAAAGCCGGGTTTAGCTGGCGGGAAACCATATTGACAAATTTTGGCCACAACTTTTACTTGTTATTAATACAGGATCAACCTTACAAATAGCGAATGTGCCAAGGTATGAGCATTGACCGACCTATAAATTCAGTCAGTAGGCAGCACGATGAACAAGTCAATCCGTTCTCATAATTACCAAAGCATATGTGAACGACAGTCAACCATTTGTCTCACTTTCCAAAGTTTTTTAACGTGATCGAAAGTACGTGGTTGGAATTTACCAGCATGTCAATATGAGTTATTATAAATCAAAAGAAAATTTTCGTCCTTAGGCTAACATGTTAACAGACTTAATAAAAATAGTTTCTCTTTAACACTGCAACTTGAAAACTTTTAGCTGTTAGAAAATTAGTATTGTTAGACGCAAATGAGTCCGACAGGACTATATGAATCGCTGTAAACACAGCGGATGAAAAGCGTGTGTAGAGAAAATACAGCAGAGAATGTAGGTCATTGTTCTACACAGTGACAATCATGTGATTTAATTAAATTTGAAACGTTCCGTTCCAGTGAGGTAATTCAATAAGACCACGCGGGCATGTAATGCGGGCTGTGATTGTTGATCACTCAATTAACCGCATATTACCAATGACCGATTCATATATCACAGAACTTGAAACTAACGATTAAACGAAACGAATAAACAGACCGAAAGAACACAGCAGTCTAGCCGAAGCGATAACATGAAGTGCTGTGCTCTGTTGCGATAACTTACGCAAGATCATCTAACGCTGTTCGCTAGAGCACTACAGCCCATAAGTAGATATATTTTGACCACGGGAAAGCAGACGGTACGTTCTCAATTTCGTTGCTAACTTGTTTCACGTTAGCTCGCCTTGCCGTACCGGAACTTCGGATCAAGAGCGATTAGCTTCTGTGAAATCCCAATGAGACCAAATCTTAAAAGTCAGACACGGTCTTCTGGTAACCAGCAGTCATTCAACTTGGGTAAATACGAAGTCCTAAGTATCCACCATCAAAACTGTTCAGCCAAGTATCTGAGTAGCCGAAGGATGTAGGTCCCTAAACGCAAGTGCGGCCTGATAACAACAGTGACGAACAATCTGTGTCTGTCTAAAGAATGAACAGCTGTACAATGAAAACTGTTACACTGAACATTTTGACTAGAATATGTGGATGATTTAATCTTAAGGCCTTTTGGTTCGTGCACGCCTTAACCCATACAAACCTCACGAACCACATATTTGTATGTATATACATTTATCTAACAAGAAAGTGACTGCATGAGGTGGCAAACGTACCACGAGATAATCCAAGAACCAAGTGGATCACGTGAGTTAATGGAGGGGAAAAAACTGCAGGGACAGGAAAGCCAGCATGTTAGTGCACATGAAGGTGAACAACAGGATCCCTACTGATCTCTATTTTTCGCTGTCAGGCAGCGTGCTCAACCAAAGGCGTACACTGTCTCTTGGTTCAGTAAGGTGGAAAATTCTCTACTGAAGTGAGTTTCAATGACGGTGCTTTCTTTACCCCCAAGCCAATCCATACACTGTCCAACATGTCGTCACTTCCGTTCTAACCCACCATTTGAAGATAATATACGGCGCAGCAAAAAAGTTGGCATCCGTAGGTTGTTATCAAGCCGAAGAAACCTGTGGGACAAAATTATAGTGCTTAGAGGTTTCTGATGGTTGGGAACAGCGGTGGTGCTGAAACACTTACGCACTGATGATGTCACCTCGCCTGGTGATGAAACGTTTGCAACCTAAATGCCAAGCTCGGCGAACATATCAATACCAATACCAGTGCTTAGAGGTCAACAAAGTTTGTTCTTCTAGTAGTTAATCGGCCGAAGCGGAGTCGCCGTCATTTGTTTTAATTTTCCCAGAGATAGTGATGGTCGGAAACGGACATTTTGTGAACACCCTCCGTTCAGGTGAACCAAATTGCCGAACAGTGCAATAAGACTCTCCCCAAAGTCTCTTATGGAAAGCTGAGTTCTTGCTGAAACCTCAAATGGAGCAAATCAACAAATGCCACCCGAATTTTAGCTGTACAACTTTCAACATTAGTCATCTCACTAGCGCTCACAATCTTAGAGTACAGTGACTTCTCGGTCACTTCGAACGGTTCATCACCAGCGATAGAAGCAGACCTAGAGTCCCGTCAATCCTACTACCTTACACTGTAGTTTGAAGATATACGGGCGACACCAAGCTGACAATATAAAACCTTCAATCAGAACTTTCGTCTTCATCTGCAAGAGCCCAATGACGGGCTACCAGAAGAGGAACTAGCCGCAATATAAGCGCATACCGAGCAATTCCAGTGGTGTTGGGCCAATTCGTTAGGAACCATAGGTGTCCCAAAAGACAGTTGGTCCCACCCTTTAAATCTTCCGCAAACCATTTTATCTACCGAGAGACACCTTCCGACCAACTGGGTACAAATGATTAAGCAGTCCTTCGTTTACTGTCAAGTTTTGAAAAGGTCACTGCGTGAGCGGCAATTTCTCCATTTAGGTTGCGAACCTCCGTCTAACTTTGTAACCATGACTGAGTTGATTTTCAGAAGTACAAGGGGCAGTCGATATCACATTTCACTCGGCCACTTCTACAGAATATTACCAGAAGTGTGTCTAGTTGTATCTGTCAGCTTGTAGATCACTAACCATCCATCTGTAGGTGCCTTTGCTGGTTGAAACAGTGTACTCTTTCAGTCTGCTTGAATGTTCAATTTTAGTATGCTGCAAGTAGGTACTTTTCTGCCTTCACATTTCCATTCCCTTACAGCTGCGAATGTCTTCTTGACAGCTACGATTAATCTAACTAGTTTTATCGAGTAACCTAGGGATTAGAACGTATGAGCAGTTGAATCTTGTGCGATAACAATATATTCGGCTGGTCATAGTTGAGATGAATTTTTTGCCCCGTCCAAACCTTCGTCCGTTTGATGTTGATTCTAAATGATTTGTCACCAAAATGATGAAGTGAATTATCACTGTATAATGCGCAACCCGTTCAACTCTGATTGGCCTGTGTGATTGTTAACTGTGGGCGACGGATTCCAGATCTCACCAGAGTCTACACTTCCAACGTGTTTCCAAGATTCAATTTAATCACGAAGGATATGAAAATGGAACATTTTCAAGAGTTTCTGGAGGCGGCATAAAATGGAAGGAAGAGACAATTAGAATTTAAACGGTGGCCGACTTTCTAGGTGGTAAGTATCTGGTTTCATACTGCGATTAGTCCTGACGTACGTGACCATCTCCCTAATTGAAAACTCAGGGTACTAGAATGGCCAGCTTTTCCGTTCCCAATATTGCAAAATCAAGCTACTCATAAAAGAAACACAAATATAGGTTACGCAGAACAACCTGATGTATAACGATCGTGTCCCCGTTGTAGGTACCCTTTGGTATACAGCATATTCATTTCATTCGTTCAACTGACTGCTGTGCCACAGTAAGTTCACAAAGACGTTAGGATCCAGGTAGCTCAGCAGATTACAAAATAGTTGAGACGTGCGCTGCAGGAAGGTGAGGCCACAGTTCTCGATTTCCAGAGTTGTGGAGTCGTATTCGACTGACGTTCATTGAAATATCTCTTCTATCTAAATTAAAATGTTTGTGTTCGCCTTGTCTCATTTTACCAGCAACATACTGCAAAACCCGTGACGGTTACCAATTTGTCCAGTCATCGGCAAACACACTGACACCCAACCTGTTCTTATTAACCCCACAAATATCGTATATGCATACCACTCCAGTTATTCACTCAATTGCCAACTTGGTTTGCCCAACTCAAAGAAACGTCTGTATAGGAAACGAACAGACAAAAGTCTGATTAAGGATTGTCCCTCTAGCTATCCAACGAATGCTTCGTCAGAAGAGGCTACATAACTGTTTGACGACATAGGGAATGTACATCTTAATTTGTTGTACAGCACAACCATAGAAATCAGATGACCGTCTTCCAAATGAACACTTCTGAGTATAGGGTAAAAGTTCATACAGGACATTGACTACTGTTGTGCAAGCTGCTAGGTACTTCGTCCAACAGGTTATGGACCAAACCTTGGTATTGATATGTTCGCCGAGCTTGGCATTTAGGTTGCAAACGTTTCATCACCAGGCGAGGTGACATCATCACTGATGATGTCACCTCACCTGGTGATGAAACGTTTGCAACCTAAATGCCAAGCTCGGCGAACATATCAATACCAAAACTATCAACCCGAGCTACAAACAACAGCACCACCGCTGTTCCCAACCATCAGGGACCAAACCTTGCTTTTGATTCGATTGGCCTGAGTTAGGCTCAGTCATCGTAAATGTTTGGAGGAGACAGCAACTGCTTGGCGTTTGATTACATGGACATGTGATGGCTTGTCAGGGAAATTCTAACAGTCATGCTGACTGTTTCTGGCATTTTAGAAAATGCGATAACTTTAAGGCCAAAAATGAATTCATTCTTGCCGGTGCTAACTATCTGTTCATCAGCTACCTCGCTCACTGTTATTTCACGGCATAGAGCTTAGTCATCTCTAATAGACGTGTAGATAAAGATGGTTTTAAGCTATTCAACAGTTATGAAGAACCAGAGCCAATATGAGTCAAAGATTCATTCCAAGGGAAACCGTCTTTAGTGTTCCCCGATAAATCCAAACTTGTTTGCTTCAATAAAAGACTTCAACGCATTTCAAAAGAGTGCACCGAGTATGTAATTTGTGTGAGATCAGGTGAATCCGGCTTGACGGGAACGCAAGGGTCTAGGTTTGGTTTATTTTACCGTCTATTTGTGTCTACTATAAACGGACGGAATGCATCGTTTTTTTGTTAACCACATTATGAAAAGGCACCTAAGTAGGAAGTTTGATTATCTGATAACGCTGTGCTTAACTCTCAAATGGAGTTACATTTGTTTCATAACAAGCTGATGTGACATAATATAGCAAACAACGGTGATGAAGACCTGACGAGTCCATGGGTTGTCACCAGTAGGCGTATTCACAAACGAGCCCAAGCATCACATTCACAATGGTATGAGTGTTACATGTGTGGCCGAGTTCGGTCCATAAGGAAAGCTGGTAGAAAAGTTGAGAGAAGATTTCCATTATGACAGTTGTTTGAGAGCCATAATTATACTCTCCCTAATACACTTTACTGGTGCGACTATACAGTTTACTCTTCTGTCACTGAAACTAACTGCTCGTAATTACACTATCCGGTTTTGCCTTTGGTTTAGCAGTGTGTCTGGTGATAATAAACTTTTGTAGAGAGAAAATACCAGACGCAGGACTATAACTCCAACGTTTACATTTCTGAAATGGAATTGTGTCAACGTTTCCAACTCCAACACTGGATCATTCGTTTTACTTTTTTTACCTTCTGTTCACTTGTTAAATGTACAAAAATCCACCTTGTTCTTAGTTCCGGGTAATTACCCGAAAATACTGTCACCTAGCGTCATTCATAGTTCGAGCTCCACTGGTCAACATACTTGGTCTCAATCGCAGCCTAAAAAGAACTATATAAACAACGATCGCTTGAATTCAGTTTGTCTGTCCCCAACAAAACGCCAACAGCTCACGCTCGTTGTCAGTAAAAAAAATCTGAGGGTTCATCATCTGACGGATGCTGCCCATGTAAAGTGTGGGTAAGAGTCGGCCTTTCCAGTCAAGACAGTCTTCTTGGACACCGAATTATGACACGTCGGTGACGTCTTCTTCACGATCTACAAATCCGATAGACTCTGCTTGACTTCTTTTGTCAACGTACGTGGAATTCGGGAACAAGAAAGTTGGAAAATTTTATAAGCACGTCCATGCAACTCATTTTTAACATGGTGTAAACCGTAGCCCTATGATATGACTTTGTTACAGAAGGCACCTAGAACAAAGTTATCTAAATTGATACCGGAAATATTCATCGAACACTGTTGATGACTGTGTTGCTTGAAAGCAATGCACTGACGTTAGTAGATTACAACGATAGAAACATTCATAGTCAAATGGGGTCTACAGGGGTCACAGTTTGAACTGGGAAAAGCTGGCAACCTTCACCGGATCACTGAATGCTCGCGGATCCTATGGGAATAAAACAGCCTGTCTGACTTTTCTGGAGCACTAAGTTTAAGGTAACTAACTTCAAGGAGGTGATGAATCAGAGGCTGTTTGACAGGAAGAAAAATACCCGTGGTTCGAGATCAGTTTGGTCCTTTGACTCAAATGAGAGTTTTTGATTTCTGTGCACTGAGTTTTGGCATAGCACATACTTTCGAAAAGTTGTCGCAAACCAGATGATTTTGAGACAGTCAGACACAACGAATTCGACACTAGGCTCTAGAGAGCTGTCTACTGTATGAAGAAATATTTACATTCCTTAACTCTTGGGCCTTCCTTCGCTCATAGACTGAAGTCTGAGACCAACTGTTCGGAGATGTATTTTTACAAGATGTTGTCAAACTTCGGCTCTCATGAAATCTGTTCGGGAGGTATTTGCATTTAGCTTGATGGTGTCGCTTTGCGCTTGGCGTATCAGCTATGAGGAAAAATGTCATACTACGGCTGAATTCTTACAGAAGTACTCTGGTTATGCAGAAAACTTTTTCCGTTGTATTGACAACACTCAACTGTTATTGCTCCGTTATCAACCAGAACGAGAAAGATTCTTCTATCTTCTCTTTGTTTCACAAAAAAGACACATGTAGGGCATTCAAAGAAGAAGAATCACCCACTAATTTGTTTCGGAATAAAACCAACTGTGTGTTGAGCATAGTGAACACTATACTCTTTCGGTGTACATCAAGATGATTGCCTCTTATTGCCTGAGTATGTATCATGAAAGTCGCATTTTTACATGCCTGAATTTTTTACACGGAAGCTGGTGGTCTGTCGAACAGCATAAAACGTTTCTTTACGCTGTCGGCCGCTCAGTTATGCGTAAAACATTGTTTATGGTAGGATGTTCTAATTTTTACAATCCATTACTGCCGTTTCCGAAGTAACGAGGCAGTGTCAAGCTAAAAACTGTGAAGGTGAACGCGCTATTGGCTGTTGTGTGTAAAAACTAATGCCTGGTTCACTATCGTTGTTCACCGCTGTCAAACATCTCAACGTTATTCTTTAAGTCGTTCAGAAACGTCTGAACTACTGATGTTTTTCTCGTTCAGTAACATCGACAGAAGAACTTTTTGAGAGTGAACTATATGAATCTATCAAAATTTTCTTAGAAGTTTTATTTTGGCCTCAGAATTTTACGTTGGATTGGACGATTTTATTGAGCTTTTCGTAAATGTGTTAGAATAGTGGTTTCGTTAGCCCACTTTTTTATGTGACTTGCAAGGCAATTTAGAATTTGAGAGTTTACGCTAATGGCCGAGAGCTAATTCGGAAGTATTCACTTGAAGGCACGAATATTTTCACATACTAGTTTCAACTCAAGGTAGACAAACTCATCAATATCGAAAACTGTCCTGCTGTTAAGCCGATATATCTGCATCAACATTTTACTGTTTGTTTGTATTCAATGAGTATGAAAGATGTGAACGGAACTTGAATCAATAATATTCTTGTTGCAATTCAAGCTCTTGCCTGACAGTTTTCCATTTTCTCTGAGCAACGCATAAGGTAGGCAACCTTGATCACTGGAATCTCTTATAATGAGACTTTATTGCTTCCTGTAATAAGCATTGCTTGAATCAGTTCCGGAATAGTGTATCCACGAAAAGAGACTAGATTATGAATATATTCATGCACTCCTGTTGATCACCGATTGTTAGTTCAAAACGTCTGAAACCAGTTACACAGTTAGTGGAAGTTGCCCTAACATCCAGATAGACTTTCTTTATCTACACCTTCAGGGCAATTAGAGAAAAGTAATGTATAAGAGTAAATGGTTCTGTGATGATATATGAGAATGATAGTCATCATCCGAGATGAACGATATTGCTAACATTTGGATGTGTTAGACGTGGACCACTCGCTTTTTGTCTAATCCCCAATTACCACCACACTCTTTTTGACTAATATAAGGAGCCGAACTGCGCTGATGTTGCACACATTTTCAAATGTATAATAATCATGATAACGCATGTCTGATGAAGATCCAGTGTGACAATTGAAAGTATGATGTACAACTTGTAAATTACTGCGACTCACAGAGACATTGTCCGTGAAAGTATGTTCTTTCTAGTCTTAACACTGAAGGTGAAGACTGGTGTAGCTACAAAGTACTAATTCCCCTATTAATATCCTGTTACTCACAAACTATTGACTGAGATGACTGTTCCTGTATTCTCTGTCTGCCAGTCACGATTCTTCTAGTGAGTAACCCGGAACGACAGTGTGCTAGTATCGCCTACGTGATAGTAAATAATGAGATAGACTGACCGGTGTAGGGTGGTAAACACTGTTTCATATTGAGTCAGGCCCATTTAACCTTCAGCACGACCGCCTGATATACATACAGCGGTGGTGAATGGACACGCAGGTTACCGCTTACAGCTCCACAGGTTGTTGTAAGAGAATGTCCTTTGCTTGTGGGTTCTTACCTCCGTGTTGGTCGGTAGAATATAGTGCTGGGTGCTTCACAGATGTAGAGCAAAATAACATGGACCTAAATAAGAGGAATTTTCAATAAAGCCGTCGGCGTGCAATCATACCAGCTGTTTGCAGTGCAACACACGGAAAAAATATTTTGTCAGATATGCTTAGTTGGTCACCTGTGGGAGTGGATCAGAATGGTGATTAGAAAACTCTCAGTGCTGATCGAGTGAAATTTGAAAACTCAACCAACTGCGTAGCGGCCACAGAGCTATACAGTGGATTTCAATGTGAACAGCCAATAACCGTTAGACACCTCTTTCCGTAAAGTAACCCATTTCACAACTTAATTTCAGCATGGGACGCCATGGTCGTTCATCCGCGTCTAGTGAAAGAGATGTACCGGTGAATGGCATGGGATGCGGAGTATTTTTTGTAGACGAGAATCGGGTCTCCATTGAGTGTTTGTAGTTCATTGAGTGTTGACCTGACTTCCGTAATCCATATGAGTACGGGATTTTTTCTCAGTCTCGTAGTTTCTCTTTCCTGAACACTCTCAGTATGTGCGAAAACTTCTCAGGCTGAACTCCAAATAATCTAATTGTTGAGTTTTGACAAGCTATGATATTCTCCTGAACGTTTTTCAAACCATTCACTCTGAGTTTTCAATATTGTAAACAAAAGCCTGAATTCGGCAATCGGTTCTGGAGAAATTTCAGAAACGATGCCTTTCACCATACTGCACCTTATAGTGTGCAAATGATTCCTTCGAACAATCTCGTTCACAAAGGGAGGCGGAAAACATGAAGTGATATTAATGTCCTGGGATACGTGTACTGAACTGTGAACCACCTAGTCATTTTCGTCCAAGATGGGATCGATGAGCACGCAGACAATCAGCTAGATTGTACAAGAACGAACAAGTTGCTTGATTATAAGTGAAACTTCTGACATTTCTGTCTTCAAAAGTCTACAGTATAACCGTCTTCTCCATGTTTTCTGTAGTTTGTGTAAACAACTTGTCGGTTACTATCCGGTTCTTGCTGTGCATTTTTAGGTTTCTAATTCAATGTATGGTATTTCACCAGTAACGACCGTCAGACTAGTTAATAAATGACAAATTGCTTCAAAAACCATCGGAATTGTTTACCTAAGGTGGCAGTCGTTCAGAGTTTTAAACCAGAGTTGGAATTTCATTACAACACATCTGGGGTCGACGTTTTGAGCAACTGTTTCCTGTTAACAATTTCTTATTGGCAGTTTGGAATTTTGTTCTCTGGTCTCCTAGAAGTTAAACAACAGCAGAGGTGGCATTTTTACTGCATTTCACATTGTTGAAAACAACTCGTGAATCAAGATGCCTAACAAAGTTATTTGATTTTTATGATCACCTAATTGTTAAGCTACACCACAACTGTCCCACACATCTCGGTTTTCGGAAATAATGATAAACCGGAGAATTTGCAGACCTTCGAGATTTAAGTTAAACGATATCCCTAACTACTTCTTTGAATTTGACGGTCTCTTGTACATCCATCTCGAATAGCGGTTTTCATGTTTCTACCAACTTTGTTGAGCGCTATAAGTAGATTTGACGTAACAACCAAAGGTTTCTAACTCTACACAATTCATGACTATGATTTATCTGTTTGGTATATGACGATCTTTCTTCTGTCCTAACATTTTAGTTTGTTTTACAACGCATATCTCATAGCCGACTCTTAAAATTATGACCTATTCAACAGGCCATACTCAACGGCAAACGAGATTGGTCCGTTGACACACAGCGGTGTGCTCTCTAGAGAGGCTTGTCGTGCATCTTCACCAGAAACTGAGATGCTGAATTCTAATCACACGGAGCTTACTGGTGATTAATACTGGATCTCGAAAGTACAGATCTGAGAGCAAATTAGATGTGATAAAACCGGCTACCTCGTAAGAATTCAACGAGTAAAGCCATTGCCAGATCTCAGTAAATTCCAAATGTGGAGACACTAAAACATCAAATATATTCTCTATCAGACTGATCAGATTTACCAATATGACTCTGTCATGCTCTTACGTTTCAATCACAAAATGTAAATAAAACTCACAACACCATAGTGTACTCCATGAAATCAGTTTGAACAGGTTACCTTTGGTATTTCTTGTTGTCACAGCTCATTGCATTCTCTTCAAAAAATTTTAGTGGATTAGTTTCAGTTGACAGGTTGAAAAACATGGTTAAAGTTTTGTCTACCTCGTTACCACAAACTTTCCAAATTTAATAATAGACTGCCTATTACGTCCCAACCAACCTGCATGTGCTTAAGGCTGATGAATGTATCATACACAGTAGAGCTGTTATTCATGAAATGAATTCATCCCCCGCACTCAGTAGTCCCCATATGTTGAACGGATTTCATCGGTTTAGAATTTGTGCGTCATGGTAAAATGTCTAACAGACTTACCTCCATGTAGGGCTAGTGCAGACTTATACTGACTCACAGTGAGGTTACAACTGCTCACCTAGATAGCAGGCAATTAAAACACTTTTCCACAAGCTCACGGCAGGGTGTGTTGTCACAGACAACCAGAGTATTATCAACGGTGGTATATGCATCAACTTACACACCAACACCATCACCATTGTCGAAAGACCCTTTCCTGAGAACATGATGCATCATTCCGAGTTCCGTCGTAATGTCCACCAAATAAAGAATGTGCCCACGATAGCTAGTGATGCTTGCGTACGCCTTTGCACCGGCGTCCCATGGTGAGAGTGCAGAACAAGTTGAAGGTGATTTCGTCAATCCAACAAATTCAGCACTGTTGCCTGTGAGGCACTCCATGGGTTGAAAAACAAAATGTCCTGTCAGTTCGTTGTTCGCCATTGTGCTCGTGTAACATGATGGAGGCTTCTTCTGATTACCAAGGGACAATCGAGATATTTTTCTTGGGTGGCGAAAGACAATTGTTTTTTTAACCGAGTCTCCACGCATAATGAAAGATTTTCTGAAGTGACAATTGAATCCTGTGCTACCCGTTCCAGCAATTCCGTACCCAAGATGAGAAATCTCCAGTCACCTCTTTCCATTTGCGTACACCTTCCAATGTCGGCATACAACCAATTGTAGATTGTTTGGCAATGGACTGCAGTCATTAAGTCACAGTTAAGTCAGTCGTGTGCGTATGATTCACATCAAACATCCGGTTATTTTAGCGAATTCTGGGCATTTCTCCAAATAGGTGGCCAGCACTGAATTGATACGGATGAAAGCAAGTCATGACCAATTTTCCCTATTCTTATCTGATGTACAATAAGAATGAGTAAAGCAGTCTGCCCACCGTGTCTCATAGTAAACCGATGGCTGCACAGAGATCCACGTACGATCACATGCGGAATGTATGCATGGTGAGTGAAACAGCACTTCTGAACTATGATAGCTTATCAACAGTAACCGGAAACGGAAATAGGTAAGGAAACCGTAGTAATTTTGACATATTCGAAAGGACTAATGCTTTATGGCAATTTCATTACTAATACATACTCATCTGGTCCGGTGAGTTAAACAAAGCCATTCTGTCTTCTGACTTTGATACTTGGAAAAAATTTGTTCGGATGGTAATTGCTGACGTGTTATGGGAAGATGCAAGCATAGATCTAATTCATATCGGTAGGCGTGCGAGGAACACAGAAGAGTAGCAGATAGCACAAGATAACATCAATCCGCTTAGATTCAATTAGACAATTGGTTATCACTCCATTTGATTAGCGCATTGGTTCGACTGAGTGCGGATTAGATCGACTACTCCCAAAGAGAGACAAGTCGAGAGAACATCGAGGATCAAACCGAAAACTTAGAGAAGCAAACAGTTTCAGTAGAGCGGAAGGAGGTGTTTTTTCACCGGCTCACAATCTGAAAAAACGCAACAAAGATACACAATATCAGCTACTTTATATTTAATTTAGAGTGGTGTTGTTGACGTTTTGGTGATTCCAATCTAATAATTTTACATTTGTAAACCATAAGTTTAAGTTGTTTGACCCACAGTGTTAATGATGACGTTAATGACAATGACACTGCTGATGAGGGATCGCATAATTCGTTGCGTTTACTTGAGTAAGTCACCTTTCAGCATGAAGTCTCGTCTGTTGGACGTAAATGTTACATTCCAAAACTGTAATAAGTATTTGTTCATCTTATGAGAAGAGACTGACATATTCACACACAGAAAGTCACACATAGCGTTAGAAACACAATTTGCCTGAAATATTTTCCCGTCATTCTTTGATTGTGTATGCAGGAAGGAAAAAACTAGAATAGCTGTGTTCAGAAGTCCGGTCAAAGGTGGTTGGTCGAAACTAAACCTTACAATGGCTCAAGCTGTCGTATAGCTTCACCGAACTTGAACCAAGCATTGCTAGTCAAATTTAACGATGGAATCAGAATAACATGAAACAATAAGAGACCTACAATCACACGAGATAATTTTAAACTCTGGATAAACCAGTTTCCAGACGAAACTGATCTACTGAGCACGCAGCCAGAAAGTAGAAGAAACAATCAGTCAAAAGAAAGTGGCGATGATAAACCGTGAAAATTGTCGTTATCAGGAGGAAAACTGCTTTGGAATAAATAGTTTTCAAACGCGCATAATGGGTTTTTTACATTTTATGTACAAGAGCACCAGCAAACGTGGTAATTCTATTCAAGTTGTTCGAAAGGATCCCGGCACAGAATTTCAAATTTGTGTCTTTCGTTCACACTCAATTGCAGGAACTGACATTGAAAAAATTGGTTATTGTCCTCTATCTGTTGTATTTGCGTAGTTGATTTTGCCAATGTCAAATATCCATTCACTTTTAAACTTGCAATTTTAAACGAGGTTTGATGAAGTTTGCTACGCGTTACCTTTCATCTGACATCACGGCCATAGGTGACCCTTTATCATCACCAATCAGTAATATCATATAGATAGGAGATTTTCAAACAACTTGGTTTCCTGTGTACAGTTATAAATCTCATTTTGGTTTGCCTACAAAATACTCGTTAGTTTGGCTGGCCAATTTTTCTTCCGTACGTTCATTCCGTGAATAGGGGAACAATAAAGTTTATGCGGAGTGGAGCCCCTGTTCAGTGTGATGAAACCGCTCATGTACGGCCTAATGGAACATTTGTGCAAGCTGATGTATGCGGAGCAACAATCCGATTGAATTTGTCCCACGGAATCATGATCTAGTACCTTGTGGTTCATTTTAATGAGAATAGACAAAAGGTCAACAGGAAACGTAACATTTTATTGAAATGAAATTTCCTGTGAAACAAAAGTGATTCAAGCATCGTTCTAGTAGCTATCAGTCATGTCACACTGAAGTGTATCGAACATGTTGTAGAGAACATTGAAACATGGCGAACAAAAGTTTTATCGACATTCGGGTAAGTACAAATTTTGCAAGTGTCCGTTTCTTTAGTTCATATCACTGCTAAAAAAGTAGGGAAGAATATTCCACGTAATCGGCAAATAGCCCAACCAGAGCCGGCTTCATATATTACACAAGACAGAACTCCAGTGTACGGAAACCGTTATACTCATTCGGGACTCATATATATATATATGTATATATATAGCAACTGTACCAGTTGCAAGAGAAAAAATATCCAGATTGCAAGAAGAGTCCGTTCTTCTTTCAATAATTTAGTCACAGAGTGACCGTAGAAATGATCTGCTGCTATCATGTAATTTTTCGAAAATGGTCAGTATGTCATCCATATAAAGTTTTTGTAACCGCGGCTTGAAAAGTTATTGCACAGAGTGGAAAACAGTGCACCGATGAGTGACAAGGCTGTTGAAAATGAAATTGATAGGTTGTACGCTGCAGATTACGCACCTAATTTGGGAAAGAGAATACGTCATGTCGTTGTCCTCTTGAATCCTTCCCACTTTTGGAAAAAGAAATATCAGTGGGTGACCATGAGGGACTAGTTTTGCAGAAAACGATCAGAACAATTAATCTGATGTATACTGGAGTGTGAAATTTAGGATTACCGTTTATTACTAACACCCTGGTAACAGATTATATTGTCATTCTGTCAACTGTTTCATTGTATTATTGAGTAACAACTGGCCAAGACAACTGGCATTCAATGGAGCCTTGTCTATGAAGCAACGACAGTCAGTGATATTTACGCTAAAGACACTACATCATGCTACCAGTTTACATTGGTAGTGACCATGTGTTCAATAATCCAGTCATTCCGTTTAATTGTTGCTAACATGCCCGCTACAACATTTAAAATTGTGTGGGCCCTAGTACAATGTGAATCTACCGTCATTTTTGGATTACGATCATGGTAGCGCCACGCCACTTGTTTCAACGCCGGCAATTCACGACAACTTCAGTGCATTATCATAGTGTAGCGAGAAGGCGTCCAATAAAGCACAATCTTTATTGTCCAAACCGCTNCATTATCATAGAACGTTTGCACTCAAAGATTAGTGATCCACAGCCAGATTCCGAGTGGTTGCTCAACGGCCACACGGACCCTGTAATAACACTAAGCCAGTTGGGTTAACAGTGGGCTAGAGATCTTTCGTTGCCGTCCGGCAGAGAGCTAAGCGCATAGTTGTTCACATATTCTACTTGGTAAGTAATTTGTACTACCCGTGTAACCTGCTCCAAGGGAACAAGAAAATGAGTAGGTGCAAAATGAAGGAGCATTGCTGAGCACTGAATTTACGATATAAAGCCGTATAGTCAGCTCAGAGATAGCCGACAGTCAACTGTACACAGTTAAGGGTAATCCTGAGAGCCATGTCGAGCCTTGCAGTCAGCGATACACTTGACACTTCGTCCTTGTACGGCAGGTTCGAATAGATGGTGTTATATCCAACAAATCATCCACCACCTTGCGGTTCCATTCGTTACATATTGCGAGCTATGAATTCGTCAGAATATCTAATAACATGAAAAGCTTGGCAAAAAAGCCTCACTTCTTTGTCTGGCTTGTCACCAGTACAATGTTTAGAAGATGGGTGTATTAATTAATCCATACCCGATTCCCAGGTAAACTTTTCTGAATCGAGCTATTCAGACGTTTTCGTAGAGAATCATTGAGGAAAGTTAATCATTCTTTCTAATCTATTTTTACAGTAAACTTCCGATTCCTGTTAGTTGAGTTAGTCAGCAATAATAGAGAACTAGTGTTAGTAGTACCATCGACGATACAGGAAATATTCTTGACATAACGTTTGTACAGTACACACTGTTCGATCAGTTTTATCAGTTTTGCTTGCTCCATCATCTCCGTGAAAGTGTCAGCCAGCCATGAGCTTTTCACAGAGTCTGTTGTCATCCAGCTATTTTGATGATAGAAGTTTCATGTCAACCTGAAATGCTATATCTCATATTCATTCTGAAAGGAGCTGTTTGGGGTGCTCAGCCGTCGTACTTCATTTTATATCATTTTTGTGAATATAATCGAGCATAAACTCAATTGTTCCTCCGAGTGACACGTGAACAACCTGCACATATCCAATGTTGGCAACTTTTTATTTGCAAAGTGAATTTAAACGTCTCTTTTGAGGCTGTTTAAAACTATTCTGCTGCAGAATGCTTCCACTGGTTCAGTTCACCATTGCCCTAGTGTATGATATGGCGAACTTATGTCAAAATTTGGGCTTAGGGGCATGTCATCCTTGTGAAAACTAGGTGTGATGCAGTCTTGTTGTAATGAGACTAATGGCCGCACCCGTATCAATACATTCATCTTGTTTCAAATTTCTTAAAGATTTGGAAATGCTCTTCTTATTTGCAAGTACAACCTCTTCCTCAGTCTCAATTTTTTAGAATACAGCTTTCTGTGATATACTGCTCATCTCATCTAATTAAGGTTGTTTATCTCACTTGACTGTCCCTATGCCTCCATCAGTCTCAGTAATCAACATATTGCAGTTCTTTTGTCGATTCGTGAAGACATCTGATGTCAGGATCTCACGAGCGCTGACCAAGGTTGTTTTCAGTTGTTTCAAATGTACTTGGGATGAACATTTGAGCTGATCAAACACGTTTAGAACTGGAAGTATAAATCAAGCTGCCTTGAAAAAGTGACTCACACATTATACACTTACGTGGACAATAGTGAGCTTAATTCAATGATTGCAACGGAAGATCGGTCTAACACTCCATCAAATCATCACAACAACGGTTCACAGTTTCTCGGAAGAAAAGTTCGATGGACCGGTTTTTTACATGAAATTATCCAGTCGTTTTACTCCAGTTATCTAAACCACACACACAATTTATAAATTCTAATACATTTTTCGGACTAAATTCCCTGTACACCTTTTGATTGGTTCAAACAAACCAGCTAGCCAGTGGGTCAATCGGTACCACAATGAGCTCCATTTTGTCATACTGTGCCCAAGTGGCTCAGAAAGTTATTAGGCGAGGTCGGTTTGTCCGTGAGCTGTGCCAAATCTAATTATTCCTTCTTCAGATTATATAAATCGCAACGGAATTTCTTCTCAATTCCTTAGATTTCACAGAAGATTTTAAAGAATTTTTTAAATGAGAGCAATAAGTTTGAGATTTTCCTCATATGTTTTGGTTTGGGCACCGTAAGAATCGTGGAGATCGTGTTTGGGTTTACAGCTACTAAATTCTTTAACCGCTCACTTGTTCTTCCTTCTTAAACAGTGAAATTTATTAACAGTAGGCTGTAGCTGTAGCCACGAGATATGTTTAAACGCATTTTGCATTTGGCGAGATAATCGTTAGCCCTCGACGTGCACACTTTACATTTTGGCACATAATCCCGGTTTCAGCAACTACGGATTTTGACTGAACCTGTGGCAATGCCACTAAGAAGGGACTCATAACCCATCTTCTTAGTAGCAGAGTAAAAGCCTTTCTTTGCTTGAAATGCTTCTGCTCAAGACAGCGGGTTCTAATCCCATGCGCCTTAATTAGCGTGAGTGCAATGCAATGAGTGGATGAAACATGCTCTCACGAAGGTTACCAACAGAGTGTATGTTCGTGAGTAATACCTGAGAACTATCGAAACGGTTTCGTAATGATAAAGACTCCGGAATCTTGACTGCTAGGATATAAGCACCACAAACAAGCTTCTTGATCCGAAGAGCTATTTGGCTGGAAGCATTAGGCTTGAGTTTCACTTTTGTGAAGGATCAACTTTAGTGCCTATCTTCACTTGCACCGGAATTTGAACTCCGGCCCTCGTGCTTGTGAGATTAGCGTGTAAACCAAAACCTCAGTAGGTTTCCAAAAGTCACAAACCAGTAATTACATCGGAACGTCTGACAACAAGCTTGCGTGAGTATTACCTCAGTTTTGCGATCCTTTCGAGAGCTGAACAACCACGCTATATAACCGACGACCACTTAATCAGGACTTTTCAGTTGGGTTAAATTTACCACCTTTCCGCACCAAATGAACATGGTTTGAATCTTCAATAGAAGTTCAAGGAATCAATTCTTGGTTCTCAGTTCATAGTAGCGGCAAAGTAGGATAGATCGTATTTAAATGGTTTATATTCCACTAATCTTTTTCTGAAATTCCAGTGGAAATCACACACCTAACGTACACTGATCAGGGGTCACACGTCGAGGTAAACAGTAATACCACCTCAAGATTATCGGGCATGAACAGAGACAGACAAAGCCAATCCGTCAGCGTTAAACCACCCAGGTGTTGTCCTCCAACAGCAAGTTCATACGCTGATTGGGGTATCGATACAGACTGAGACAAATGTAAAACAAACTCTTACAATTCTAGAAATTCCGGACTGTTTTAAAAATTCTTTCGCCTTAACTTACCCTTAAACCAAGAACAGTGATGTAGGGAGAGCATTTTATTAAATTGTGTCCAGTTAATTTGCTATTTTAGTGAACTGCAAAAGTTGTTCACAAGCGGTTTGTTTTTTCCGGCTTTCAGCAAAAGTCTTGCGTCCAGTGAAAATAATCAGGGATGAATTGTCACATATCCTCCGCGCGCTCACATTTGTTGGATGTTATATCTGGAAAACGTTACCTGCACTTTCTAACAGTCATTAAATGGACGTCGGTTTACCCAAATAAAACTGTTGCAGATTAGGCACCATGTTCCTTAACTGAATGTTTTCCGGACCTCGCATACCACAATGATTGGTAGAAAGTGTTCTATAACGGATATTTTACGTCGGTGTCAATGTTAAACAAACTAGGGATAAGTTGACAAGACTTCGTTGTTGTTTCATGGACAGACTGGACTCACTTCACGTCCCGAAGTGTGGTTCTGCGGTTTTTTGTCTGTGAAAACATTTAATGCAGATGTTCCGCACCTCACGAACATGAACGTTGAATGTGAGTTTTCTCTCACTAGTGTTTCCGCTAGAAGACCACCGTACCTAATTCCTCAGAAAATGGTACAGTGCTTGTAGAGGAACAAATGGAATCTTACATTCACGTGTGGCTGGAATGTACAAATTGCTCCTCAAGGGAAAACCACATGGTTTTTGCCCTCTAATTGGTTCTTCCAAGCTCACAAAGGAACACTTGGTCAAACATTTCGGTAAAAGTGTTTTTCTGGTTCATCCTGAAACATCCAAAACGCTTTCTGGGTAACAGACTTGAAAAAAAAGGAAAGCAGTGAAGTCAGAAAACAAGAGATAATGAATTGTCTCGAACAGTTGAAGGACTCTGATAGAAAATACTCCTACAGACTTGCATGAAAACTTAACTTGCGATTGAAATGTACATGCACCAAATGGATAACAGGATTAAAATATAGGTGCACTATTGACGTATTTTGTAATTGAAGTAATCAATCATAAAGTAATTTTGGGCGTAAACAATCAGGAAAAAAGTATCCTGTCTTTAAATTTGTACTAGAATATCTCGATGGTTGGTGTTGGCTATATCTCGACGGTGACCGTTCAATTATTACATTTTTAAGTTTGAGTCTTTAAACGACACCAAAATGTTGACAACTTTGTAAATTTGTCAACGAAATCTCTATTGTCGGCAACTTTGTAAAGAGTGATATCGAGATTATTAAGTATATTTTGGATATCAACCTCAGAAAACAATGATTTGTGAATGGAGCTTTCGGAGCACGCACTCAGAGTGATTCGATTACACCACATTAAATCGACTACAGCGTGAAGCTGTAACAACCGGACTCGTCAATCTTGACTCATTGGTAACCATACAGGGTTGAACATCGCGCTTTCTGTGTAGTCTTCGAAAGAAAGGTTTCTGTCATGATTACCAGGATGGTGCAACAGTATGTCAGCACAGTTATTCGTTTTGGGCAAGCTCATGTGTCCGTTGGCTATTACGACTGGGTAGGGTAAAATCACAATTCATCAAAGCTGGTTTCGTAACTGGAGATGCTTGACCTAAGGCTTGTTGACCGACAGGCACCAAAAAATGTGTGATTGGTTTAATTTTGACATATACTGTCTCTAAGACAAAATTGCAGACGCAACCTGAGCACTACTCACAAGCAATTGTTGCTGAGCCTATATAGATGACGATTCAGCAGTTTCTAAAGTGAGGTCAATGACACAGTGGCCAAAAGGGTCGTCTCATAAAAGCGTGACTGTGGTACTAGTCCCAGTCATGACAAGCATGTGTTTTGCTGACAAGCTACAACAAGAACAAAACTGGAGTTTAGCGTTTCTCTTCGAGAGCAGATGACTGGAAAGTCTATGAGAATACGATAGCTGTAACTAATTACGAATGTTCTACCTATAGCCTCCAAACCTCTTACTACTGTCCAGTAGTATTTTCTTCCTGAAACTGCTTATAGCAATCAGTAGACAAACTCTGTTAAAAAGCTATGGGCTATACATTGTTTGAATAGCTTCCTTGAAGAATGTATACTCTCCAAGTGCCCGCAAAATAGGTACAACACTATTATCAAGTCACCTAAGGTTGCAATGGTGCCTACAGTTGACACGCTAACTCAACGTTGGCTGATTGTTGGACCACGTTGTCGGTACCCTCAAGGCAAATCACTTGCCATGCAGCTAGACCTCAATTAACTGCTGCTTTACTGCGCTCTGTTCGATTCGCACCATGCCAACAGAAGTTGAACGAGCCCAACTTGAGAAGTTTAGCATTCCAGCCAATATGGGTAGGTGGACGAGAGATTGTCAAAAGACTCCAAGGGCCTGGAGGACTAACTGTACAACATCTGGTCCAGCTGAAAGAATGTTGCATGATGAGTAAAACAGTCCATGAGCAGTCACAACAATGTGGCAGAAGTGAGGTACGTGACAACAGATGTCACATCCAACAAAGAGTCAAAGTAGTTATATCCCTTCATCTAGAAAAATGACGTCGGCATGTAAAAATGATTCACTTTGATTCGTCAGTCCCACATAACTAGTAACATTGAAATTTTTTGAGCCGATGTCTACAATAATTAGGAGAAGAGATGAACACAGAAGTGAACATCAAACATTCTGATTTGAGTGAACCTGACGACAGCTTAAGCCTATGGCAAACTAAGGTTAACAAATGTTTTTGAACAAGTTTGAACCAGTTGATCGTGACGGTTTCAGTAACGTTTCAGAACCATGGTTTTTTGCGGAACACTGCTAAGCTAAATGCTGAGGTCAACTTCATTTGACGGCCAGTTTTACGGGATGTCTTCTGATGGTCAGACTAACACTTCATCCCTCGTGTCTTTACAAGAACTACGCAACGGGTACTGGGTAGAAGTATTAGGAAAAGTGAATCTTTTTACTGAATCGCTGGTATATATAGCACTGTTCACTACTGGGAAAGAATGTAGCGTGGAGCGGCCTGATATACTGAACTGTTCTTAGCATGATTCTGCAGTCGACAGATGTTTATTTTATGGATGTGTTTTCGGTCTTTAGTAGACTCTCAAGGTCATAGCAAGGTAGCACCGCTTTTCGTATATTAAAAACTATTGCACCATGGTCAGCTTCGCCGGAGACTATAAAGTTAGAAAAACGTGCCACAATCCTACTAATTCTACAAATGTAGAATACCGACAAATGATACAAGTGGGCACATGAAGCAGCTGTTGTTTTGGATCTAACATGGAAGTTTTCGATTTCAACCTACTACAGACCTTTATCAAGAGTATGTCCAGTCAATATATCGATTGGTTGAATGAAAATAGCACGAGTGTCATACCAAACCTTCTGCAGAATTTCTGCACCGTTGTTGGACGCACAATTCTAATTCGGCCATTTTCTTACTATTGTATTCACCCCATCGTCGATAAAAGCGATCCAATTAGAAGTTATCAAGCGAGTGTTTAATACATTTTGCGCGCCATCCATGGAAACGTTCCTGGCTGGCTTATTAACAAAGAAGATGTTAAGGAAGGATGGATGGAGTAGTGTATGGTTTTGTCTAGAGCCGCACCCACAACAACTCAATTTTCAGTGGCAACTGTTCTTGAATGCATGTCAAACTAAAGAAAAAATCCCTTGATTAAAGTATTTAGCCTGACGAGCTGCTTTCAAAAGTTGTTGCATGGAATAGCTGGACAGCTAATCAAATCCGTACAAGTGAATTTGAGGGTGGATTGGAAATGCTAGCCTCGGATTTCTGATATTGACATTTCTTTTGTTCTGACCCAACTGTCATTTGAGCATCTTTTCAAAACTGTCTGTACATTACGGCCACTCCTACCACGCCAAATGGAATGTGTACAAGTGGAGGTAAGCCAACAGTTACCGTGCTGGGCAGCTGAATAACAATCACATAGCTGGTGCCGTTGATAATTTCAAATGGCCCTTCTTTTAGCCACTAACTGAATGCTACTGAAGTTTAAGTAAAGCATTCATAGTCAGACGAGCTGCTTGTGGTTGAGCCGATTCCCGTCTACTGGTAACAGCTCACAAGTAGCACACATCCATAGGTACCGCTGGATTTTAAATCCCAGCCAATGTGCTCAAAAGACCAGCGTTCTAACAACCATTATTGTAAAGTCATACTGTCATGAAGGGATGGTCCGTTTCGTGGTGAAAAAACACTGTACCTGTTTCTATATTTTCAGGCGAAACGTCCCAGATTGTATTTTTATGTTATAAGCTGACTGGCAGAAACTCTACCAACTCCTTCATGCACTGCTTCAAGGAATATCCGGCTAAGCAACGACAATTCAGATTGCTGAACAGATCTTTGGCAGTCAGTAAACGAATCATTAGATTGTGTAGTTTGAGCTTAGAAAACAATGTCTGGCACACTGATACTGAACCAATTATGAAACGGTGGTTTCAACAACAGAATTCAGTAAATTAGCTTTTGTGATTTTGGTAGCTGGAGCACTTCACACAATCTGAGAACATACCTACAGTTAAGTTTAACATAGGGAACATATACAAAGAGGACGGGAGGAACTGCGTTAGAAACGCACCTACACAGGAATACCTTAGACAATTCAAATTTCCTGCTGACTTGAAAATACCTTGCCCAACTAATCGCTCACTTAACAAAACTACCACGTCACCGCGAACTAGATATGAACACAGAGGAATGAGAAAGTTTGCAGATGATAGCGCCCAGCCAAAGTACAGGCTGTGTTCCTCTGGATACCTATTTTGAGGACGATAGTACCATGTTTTTGTTCAATCGAATATCAAGCCTCATTGGGATAAATGACGCGAATGCCGTCCACCCTTTATGCATCCACCGGTCTGACGGCAAATGAGAACGTAATACCGCATAATTTGTTTTGAATAATACTCATCAGTTACTGTGGTCTTCGCGTAATTATTGACTGGAGATCACAGAAGAATAACTCCCTTGACGTCACTCGCAAATGGGCCTGGTTTAAGCACTGAAATATCATCAGTCTGTCGTGTTTAATAGGAGGATAACGACACAGTATTCGGCACGACTGAATTGCGGGAGCGCGGTTCGGAGTTCTATCCATGATCGTGTCAGGGATATGGCACACCGAATCGCCTGCTCTTTAGTGCTGAACCAAATAACACATGGAAGTTTAGTTAATGTCTATCACGTTAACTTCCCAATCATCTCATTCACCTAACAGCGTAATGCGGGAAACCATTTACAGCTTCCTCATTCAAGTGTCTTTTAGCAGCTTCCACTTCGAAACGTGGTCTTCTTTGTCTTGAGTGTCAACAGATTTAGGTGACCTGCAACTATTGCTTGTTGTTTTAATATTTTACGCCTATTTGACTGGCTGTAAAATGTTCTACAAGTCTCAGAACAGGTTTGCCAGACAAGATATCGAATGAAATGATTGCTATTTACAATCTTCAAAGCTTCCTAAACTTCTTCGAGGGGAAAAGATCGATGAGTTCCAGTCTCTTATTATAGGCGTCTCATGATTTGTTAAAATTTTATCGCCTGTCATCAGTTTTCGCAAACATTACTCTATGATCCGAGCTGAAGTCTTCTGAGTACATTGCAACGGCTGGAACCAAGGACAAGCTCATGATTTGAGTGAAAATCCTGACAGTGAATCAATAAATTCATTCAGAAGGTCACTCAGTCAATTAGCAAGATAGTGATTGTGAATTGCACTCGTATACAGTCAGGTTGGACTCTAAAATTATTCAGTCAGACTACCGAATACGTCTCCTGGAAAAATCAACCATCTTCACTCGACGTTGCACTGTTGTGTCCGCAAAAGAGGCTTGGCCAGCAAGTTGGTTTATTGCACAAACTTCCGTACAGGTCATGTCAAAAACTAAACCACAAACGTGTACACTCATTTGCACGACAGACATGCACTCACATACATTGGGTGACAGTATGTGGTCGTTCGCCTTGGTGAAAGTTTTCACATAGCATATACGCACTGTTCCGCTAGTCTCTTCTTGTCCGTCGTGTTCGGGGCTTGTCCTTTTGTTCTTGAATGTCCCCTGT
>QNGE01000065.1:222991-373580 GCA_008508345.1 Paragonimus westermani | reverse complement strand
AGTCCATGAGCAGTCACAACAATGTGGCAGAAGTGAGGTACGTGACAACAGATGTCACATCCAACAAAGAGTCAAAGTAGTTATATCCCTTCATCTAGAAAAATGACGTCGGCATGTAAAAATGATTCACTTTGATTCGTCAGTCCCACATAACTAGTAACATTGAAATTTTTTGAGCCGATGTCTACAATAATTAGGAGAAGAGATGAACACAGAAGTGAACATCAAACATTCTGATTTGAGTGAACCTGACGACAGCTTAAGCCTATGGCAAACTAAGGTTAACAAATGTTTTTGAACAAGTTTGAACCAGTTGATCGTGACGGTTTCAGTAACGTTTCAGAACCATGGTTTTTTGCGGAACACTGCTAAGCTAAATGCTGAGGTCAACTTCATTTGACGGCCAGTTTTACGGGATGTCTTCTGATGGTCAGACTAACACTTCATCCCTCGTGTCTTTACAAGAACTACGCAACGGGTACTGGGTAGAAGTATTAGGAAAAGTGAATCTTTTTACTGAATCGCTGGTATATATAGCACTGTTCACTACTGGGAAAGAATGTAGCGTGGAGCGGCCTGATATACTGAACTGTTCTTAGCATGATTCTGCAGTCGACAGATGTTTATTTTATGGATGTGTTTTCGGTCTTTAGTAGACTCTCAAGGTCATAGCAAGGTAGCACCGCTTTTCGTATATTAAAAACTATTGCACCATGGTCAGCTTCGCCGGAGACTATAAAGTTAGAAAAACGTGCCACAATCCTACTAATTCTACAAATGTAGAATACCGACAAATGATACAAGTGGGCACATGAAGCAGCTGTTGTTTTGGATCTAACATGGAAGTTTTCGATTTCAACCTACTACAGACCTTTATCAAGAGTATGTCCAGTCAATATATCGATTGGTTGAATGAAAATAGCACGAGTGTCATACCAAACCTTCTGCAGAATTT
This sequence comes from Paragonimus westermani, assembly GCA_008508345.1. Lineage (NCBI taxonomy): Eukaryota > Metazoa > Platyhelminthes > Trematoda > Plagiorchiida > Troglotrematidae > Paragonimus > Paragonimus westermani. The sequence continues at coordinate 372,625 of QNGE01000065.1, read as the reverse complement.
CTGCACCGTTGTTGGACGCACAATTCTAATTCGGCCATTTTTTTACTATTGTATTCACCCCATCGTCGATAAAAGCGATCCAATTAGAAGTTATCAAGCGAGTGTTTAATACATTTTGCGCGCCATCCATGGAAACGTTCCTGGCTGGCTTATTAACAAAGAAGATGTTAAGGAAGGATGGATGGAGTAGTGTATGGTTTTGTCTAGAGCCGCACCCACAACAACTCAATTTTCAGTGGCAACTGTTCTTGAATGCATGTCAAACTAAAGAAAAAATCCCTTGATTAAAGTATTTAGCCTGACGAGCTGCTTTCAAAAGTTGTTGCATGGAATAGCTGGACAGCTAATCAAATCCGTACAAGTGAATTTGAGGGTGGATTGGAAATGCTAGCCTCGGATTTCTGATATTGACATTTCTTTTGTTCTGACCCAACTGTCATTTGAGCATCTTTTCAAAACTGTCTGTACATTACGGCCACTCCTACCACGCCAAATGGAATGTGTACAAGTGGAGGTAAGCCAACAGTTACCGTGCTGGGCAGCTGAATAACAATCACATAGCTGGTGCCGTTGATAATTTCAAATGGCCCTTCTTTTAGCCACTAACTGAATGCTACTGAAGTTTAAGTAAAGCATTCATAGTCAGACGAGCTGCTTGTGGTTGAGCCGATTCCCGTCTACTGGTAACAGCTCACAAGTAGCACACATCCATAGGTACCGCTGGATTTTAAATCCCAGCCAATGTGCTCAAAAGACCAGCGTTCTAACAACCATTATTGTAAAGTCATACTGTCATGAAGGGATGGTCCGTTTCGTGGTGAAAAAACACTGTACCTGTTTCTATATTTTCAGGCGAAACGTCCCAGATTGTATTTTTATGTTATAAGCTGACTGGCAGAAACTCTACCAACTCCTTCATGCACTGCTTCAAGGAATATCCGGCTAAGCAACGACAATTCAGATTGCTGAACAGATCTTTGGCAGTCAGTAAACGAATCATTAGATTGTGTAGTTTGAGCTTAGAAAACAATGTCTGGCACACTGATACTGAACCAATTATGAAACGGTGGTTTCAACAACAGAATTCAGTAAATTAGCTTTTGTGATTTTGGTAGCTGGAGCACTTCACACAATCTGAGAACATACCTACAGTTAAGTTTAACATAGGGAACATATACAAAGAGGACGGGAGGAACTGCGTTAGAAACGCACCTACACAGGAATACCTTAGACAATTCAAATTTCCTGCTGACTTGAAAATACCTTGCCCAACTAATCGCTCACTTAACAAAACTACCACGTCACCGCGAACTAGATATGAACACAGAGGAATGAGAAAGTTTGCAGATGATAGCGCCCAGCCAAAGTACAGGCTGTGTTCCTCTGGATACCTATTTTGAGGACGATAGTACCATGTTTTTGTTCAATCGAATATCAAGCCTCATTGGGATAAATGACGCGAATGCCGTCCACCCTTTATGCATCCACCGGTCTGACGGCAAATGAGAACGTAATACCGCATAATTTGTTTTGAATAATACTCATCAGTTACTGTGGTCTTCGCGTAATTATTGACTGGAGATCACAGAAGAATAACTCCCTTGACGTCACTCGCAAATGGGCCTGGTTTAAGCACTGAAATATCATCAGTCTGTCGTGTTTAATAGGAGGATAACGACACAGTATTCGGCACGACTGAATTGCGGGAGCGCGGTTCGGAGTTCTATCCATGATCGTGTCAGGGATATGGCACACCGAATCGCCTGCTCTTTAGTGCTGAACCAAATAACACATGGAAGTTTAGTTAATGTCTATCACGTTAACTTCCCAATCATCTCATTCACCTAACAGCGTAATGCGGGAAACCATTTACAGCTTCCTCATTCAAGTGTCTTTTAGCAGCTTCCACTTCGAAACGTGGTCTTCTTTGTCTTGAGTGTCAACAGATTTAGGTGACCTGCAACTATTGCTTGTTGTTTTAATATTTTACGCCTATTTGACTGGCTGTAAAATGTTCTACAAGTCTCAGAACAGGTTTGCCAGACAAGATATCGAATGAAATGATTGCTATTTACAATCTTCAAAGCTTCCTAAACTTCTTCGAGGGGAAAAGATCGATGAGTTCCAGTCTCTTATTATAGGCGTCTCATGATTTGTTAAAATTTTATCGCCTGTCATCAGTTTTCGCAAACATTACTCTATGATCCGAGCTGAAGTCTTCTGAGTACATTGCAACGGCTGGAACCAAGGACAAGCTCATGATTTGAGTGAAAATCGTGACAGTGAATCAATAAATTCATTCAGAAGGTCACTCAGTCAATTAGCAAGATAGTGATTGTGAATTGCACTCGTATACAGTCAGGTTGGACTCTAAAATTATTCAGTCAGACTACCGAATACGTCTCCTGGAAAAATCAACCATCTTCACTCGACGTTGCACTGTTGTGTCCGCAAAAGAGGCTTGGCCAGCAAGTTGGTTTATTGCACAAACTTCCGTACAGGTCATGTCAAAAACTAAACCACAAACGTGTACACTCATTTGCACGACAGACATGCACTCACATACATTGGGTGACAGTATGTGGTCGTTCGCCTTGGTGAAAGTTTTCACATAGCATATACGCACTGTTCCGCTAGTCTCTTCTTGTCTGTCGTGTTCGGGGCTTGTCCTTTTGTTCTTGAATGTCCCCTGTGGGTAATACATTACTTGTGAGTAGTATACTACTAACAACGAAACTGCCTGTTATACAACAGTACTATCATCTACAATGGTAAGCAAACGTCTGTAGACTAAAAGATCTCTAAGGGAGAACAAGACCAAAAGGACGGCTCTTCCTTTCTGTTCATCTCTTGCTCGTAAACTGAACTCATTTTTTCGCGTTTTTTCAAGGGACAAATCAAATCAGTGGCTGTAATTTGGAGGTCCACCATAAATTTAACCGAGTTGTCTTTTGTACAAAAACCATTCCACCAAACGGAAAATTGTCGCGTTAAAGCTTATCATTGTAATGATAGCGGATTTCTGGTTGTCCCTTTTGTTGGTTTCCCGATGAATTTTTTTATCCGGCTTGGAATGAGTTCAAATGTATCATACAACCCTCATTTACCACACTGGGAGAATGAGGAAAATGCCTAGTTGAACGTCGTTAAGTAGCTGGAGGAAACGATTCTCAAGCAGCAAACAAAACTTAATTAACATTTATTAAAGAACCGGTTGAACACGGCGTTCTCGTGCAGCTCGGCTTAGGAATGTTTACTGTTTACTGTTACTATCCCCACTGTAAATTGGAGAAATGAAGAAATAATCAGCCCCTAATCACGTTTATACTGAATGTTCCAGCTGACTGTAGGACATCGTAAACTTTCAGTTCTTTGCTTAGAAAAGTTCAACGGGAGGCAGTTCTTTTCTAAACTGGGTGGTAAATTCTAATGTGGTAAGCAATAAAAAATATCAACCTGGCAGCAGAGAAGTTGAATGATCAGCGTTTTAGAATACAGTTAGCTACAAGCAGAACATTGAGTGAGTTGAGAAAGACGTTCCCCAGAAAATGTAAACGATTTTGTGCTTCTTGCATCAAGAATTGACTAAGACATCGTTTGACACTTTTTTTGTTCAACAGACAAATCAACGCGAGGTAACAAGTAAGCCCGCTTCTGGCTATTTCTCATCAAGCTGATCATAATTCATCATGCTTATGGAAGCAAGAACAAAAGTTTGTATAAACTGTTTGTTGGTTCTACTGCTGACAGTGACCCAACGAAAATAATTACCATATTCCCTTCCTCAAAGAGGCGATAATCTGCTATTTGGGAGCAGTCTACCTCTAGGCCTTAAAAATATCAAAGTATCGTCTACATCGTACATTCAACAGGGCAGCAGTTAGCGGACCTTCACTCACGCTTACTAAAAACATAACTCGAAATAGACCGGTTACGAAGTAGTGATATTCACCTGATAACTTCCTTGTCCAGCAAACATTCGTCGCCTAAAATAAGCCTGTTGTGGAAATCAAAGGGAAGTTCAATTTCTATCGTGCAGCCAAGAATTTCATTGTCAGATTTATACAACACCTAACCTCGGTTTCAACAGTCTTCAGAGAGTAAAAAACTTACTTTTGACTGATGCAATCACTGAACATGAATTTTCATCTCAAGAAAGATCGTCAGCTGAGGAACTACATACCCCGATCAATAGGAGGAAGTCGTGAGCAACTATGACCTAATCATAGGGTAGGTTGATTCGATTACGCCTAAGTAGGGGTCATCTGGCTCTTGATATAACCACGACTTCGTGCAAACAACTTTATGTACTAACGCGTGTGAAACACGGGTTCAGTGCTTATCCCACAATAAGCCCACCGAAACATTTATCTGAACTGAAAAAGATAGTCGCACATCAGTAGCGATCACCGTCTAATAAGACAAACTCCGCTGGCTAAAGAGTAGCTGTCAGTCCGACCCGATTAGTGTGGTTGCCAACAGGTGCTGACTGGACAGTGATCGTATCTTTCATCGTAACGATTATCAAATCTGCGAATTACTCGTAGGTTAATATAATTCGGCATCCACTTGTGATGTTATGAATTTGTAATGGCTAGTTGAATCATTGATTTCAACTATAACCATTTCAGTTTTATTCAGGTTAATGTTTGAAAAATATAAAGATGTCTAACTTTTGCACCAACCCAAGACTTTCTTGTCCACATCCCAGTTTTCTCCCTCTTCAACTTTTTCCTTCCAACCTTACTCTTTTAAATTTTATGTACGTCTTATTGATTCATCATCACATGACCCCAGAGAAACTTCATGTAAACCAGTGTGGCCACTTAAGGTGACAGTTGTACGGGTGACTTGACAAGTCGGTCTCGTTGACAGAAAGAGTTATATGAGGAAAAACAGCTCTGGACAACTTTCATCCATCTGGGTCATCGTTTGAAAGATGAAATTCTTCTCAAACGTTGGCTAACATTCCACTGACCTCCTGGTAAGCATCGCTGAGTTATCACGCTTGGGTGTTCAAGCACAATCATCTGCAATCAATGAAAACTGCTTCATGAAAACAAGCGCAACATCGGGTAAAGTGAAATCCGTCATTTAAGCATCAAACTTATGTCAGATGGTAAACGTTTCAGATACCTCATCAGAAATGGTTCAGTGTTTTTCCTACAAATAACAGCTGCACACGTCTGTTCTAACCATTCTCACTAGTGATCATAAAATTACAAAGTATTCTAAAGATTTCCGCCCGCACAACTTAGTAAACCAAAAGATTAGTTAACCCACAAACCAGGTGCCGTTTTTTGATTATCAGTCTGTCCTTTTGCACGGCACATATATTGTTGCTGATACATAATTTTTTAATGATTTCTATCAAACCGTTGCTGACGCAATCAGTACCACTCCACTCGCTTTGTCTGGTGTGATTGATAGAAAATGTCTCGTAGACTGAACAAACAGTAATTGGTGATATTGGAGAGCTCATACAATACTCGCGTTGCTCGTTGTAGAATTTCAACAACTTACTTAATAAGTCAGCTTCCCAAACGAAACACCTCATACAACATTCGGCTGTCAAGCGTTCAACCGAACGACAAACGTTCGTTTCATCGGTCTCAGCCTGTCGAATACGACAGAACAGTGTTGAGTCAGGTAAGTTGACGGAATTCACACGAAGAGTTGGAACACAACTGGGGACCGGAGGAATGAGTCGCACCAATCAAAAGTCATTTGAGCGGAGTGTGCAATAATAAACAATGGAAATTTTACTAGGTAAACACACTAAGACTTCAGCCCACGTATATACTAGGCGAAGCAATTGAGGTGATATGTAATGGATAGCAAATGCAGGCACAATCGATCCAAGTCAAATTTATCACTGATTTTTGTAGGCTAAGTACAGCAAATTGTCATGTCAAGTTACCTGCCACTAATACTCCATGTTTCTTAGTGAGTCGTCGAGGGTTCGGTTAAACACAAATTCGACATCACACGTATCTGATCACAACGTTCACATTCAATTGTACATCTCATTCAGCACCTTACGAACACAAGCATTCCGCTTGATCTTCAATCCTGTCTGAACTCATTGGTAGTGCATATCCTTGCCACCGTCAAAAGTTGAGCACACCTGACTTTCATGAGACAACCGTGCTGAATGAGATGTATAATTGAATGTGAACGTTACGATCAGATATGTGTGATGTCGAACTCATGATTAACCAAATCCACGACTACTGATCAATTGTTTGTTATAGAACTAATGTCAATTGATGAGGTGAACAAAGGCTTGGGGATAGCTTAGGGAGACTATCTGAATGTCCCTGAGTTTTATGTTCACGGACCACAGCATACTAGTTGGTTGCAGTATGTCCTCAGTGATGAAACCATTGACGAAACATTTTTGTTGGGTCAATCCTTTCTTTTTAGTCAACCAAAAAACACTTGAGTGATCGGTTGAATCCCATTTACATGTCTGAGGTGTAGGATAGTGTTATCGGCGATTAGGTTTCATCGTAAGTCCCTGTCACAAGACTGTGAATTACCAACCCCCCTTCTAGTTGGCTGCCACGTTTTCTGGTCACCGCCACTTATCATGCTAAGCCCGATGGAATTTCGCCGAGTTTCAGTAATTCAGAAAGAACACATGTGTTGCAATCAAATTTGTTTACTCATTCAGCGATGTTTAATGATCGGTGGTTTCGTAAATGATGTGGGAGCACAACAGGCCAGCCCCAAGACCAAGTATATCGTGTGTGTGTGTGTGTGTGTGTGTGTGTGTAGTTCAACAGCATTGTACCCTTACAAGCTATTTGGATAGTGTCGAATGTGCTGCATAAACTGCTCTGTTCAGCTTAGACTTGGTATTTTCGTTTTCCGTCAGCGCTGCATGGTCACAAATGATATCGGACTATTTCCTAAACAAACAGACTTTACAAAAAGAAAACTTAGCACACAAATGACCACACCTTAACAATAGGACACGGTAATGCTACATACAAAGCATTAATACTCGTGCTACATCGTTTCAACAGAGTTCGCAAAACTGACATAAATATCTTCCGATTCATGATCGCTTACATGATACGACAGTATATCCACGATTTTTACTGGATTTTACGTTACGTTTCTACTTTTGCAGTCCATTCTTACCATTCATAAATGCCTTTTGGTTTGCGGACACGGTTTTTTGACCAACTCAAATCGGTTCTCTTCAGGGCTTTATAACACTGAATGATTCCATCATCGACCTTGAGTTTAACTCTAATTCCAAACACTCTATTTACTCTGTTGGGTTGTTTGAACGTGCAATTCGCTGTTTACATCACTCTACATGATCAATGACCTAGAGGATATCTTTAAATTTGTGAGTTCAAGTTCCACGCCATTAACTCTAAGCCTACATTTCTAAGGATTTATTCGACAACCAGTAGCTAGGCCATGGGTGACCGTTACAAGCTGAAAATGCTCGCCTAATTTTGAATTATTATACAGAAGGCCAAATTATGGCGGGAAAATCGAGAAAATTGATGGTAGTTAATCTTGTCGGAGTGAAATACAAGTGATCCATCTAACTGGTATTAAGAACTTGCACACTGTCCAAAGTACTCAGATGGTTGTGTAATCTGGACAGACAACTGAATTAAGTCACGTGGAAGTATCTGCTTAGTTATCAAACACTCGGAACAGTTTGGTTTTAAAGCAAATGCTCGTAGCTGCGATCCTAATCATACTGGTCACGCCTATTCTGTGGCTGGTTAAAGTTCATAAAACTTTGTCTAGATGCCGACCTCCGTTCGTGTTTTCAGATGTGAGTGACACCTGGAATAATCTAAACAATTCTGTCTAAACGAGACGCTCGCCAAATCGACGACGTTAGTTGGACAACCATTCAACAACACTCGGTGCCAAGGCCAATCCAAAGAGAAAACAGGGTGTTGAAACGAGGAAATCTACTGTGGGTTGAAAAATTCTAGCAGGTAAACAATTCAATCGGCAATCAAACTAGCCCAGAGCTATCTGCTACAGAGTTAAAAAGAAAGGAGATTTTTTGTTCTTTATGAAACTCAAAATTATTATGGATTGATTAGGATGGAAACAGTGGCATACTTTGTTGATATTATTGATAACAACTTGCAAATACCGGACACTGAAATTTAGTGGCACGTGTATTACGTATCGATCCGTGTTTGATTTGAATTCCACGAGATAGCGAAGACAAAGTATGTAAAGAAGGTTAGATCTCAATTCATGCATAACTACAGCTCCTAGCCAAACGGAGTTTGACACAAATGAGCACGTGTTCAGTGTCTATGAACAATCGTCAGTAAGTACACGGTAGTTATTTTCAACGTGAAAGCCAAGTCAATTGTTATTGTCCGTGCTATAGATTGTGCGGAAAAGCATGGAGTATTGGGTTCAGCTTTCCGTTTAATCATTTGGACCAGCCTTGGAAGAATATTGCAAGATTAAGAAACGGTTGACTGGCACACCTTCTCGAGAATACCTCTTGGTATTTCTATTGAATGTTGCTGAAGTAGACAGTTTGTGTTTGTGGGTTTCTGAAACTGTTTACTTAGTTTTGCACAAAGATAAATAGTAATGTCTTAATCATATTCTTTTATTTTGGCTCCATAATCTCTCATAATTTTTTGGTGCGCAAAGCTGCGTTTTTCGAAGATCGCGTCCAGTTTCTGAAGTTCTTGTCTTATTGAATTTCGGTATTCCGAAGCCGCCTACATAAATGTAAGAAAGGAGCCCAGATTAAAAGCTGTACTGTGGGGAAGTTGAAATATTGCGTTTTTCTCGTTGTTTAGCCTTTTCTATTTCCGTCTCGCTTCTATCATTTTGAGCTAGTAGTTGATGTCCTTTCTCATCGAGCCGCCAGTGATTTCAGAACTTTGGAGTGAATTCTGTATGACAACAGATGTCTAGTAGGCCAGATGAAATGAGAGCACACGGGGAAGGTGTTTGTTTCTTCACGTTGACTGAACGATCGTGACACACACGACCAGCAAAACACATGGATGCATACTCTAAGGGTAGATAGACACTTACTGGCTACACGCTTTCTCTTCTGGCAAATTTGTCTGGCTCATTCAGCACAGGATACTGGCAACAACAGCTGACTTGAGGTTAGAGTTGTCTTCGTGTCTGACGGCATGTCTTCAAGGTCATCAATGTGCCTAATATATTGCATTCAAAGGCTGAAACATATATAAACTAGGTTAAATCGATGACCGCATAGAAGTAATTAGTTACACTTGACTGAAAATGCCTACCAAGTTAAGACGAAACGTGTAGCCAGTGATTGTGCCAGTAGCTATACGTATTAACTAGCAATTTACAGATGGGCCTACTCGTTTCACAAAAATGGTAGTCTCCGAGCAGACTGTTTCACTTAGCATGAAGTTCATCTTGTTGCGGACCACAGCGAGTAGTAAGACAGCAAGCTGTCGAATTTTTGTAATCAGTGCTAATGCTGATTTAAATTGCAAGGGACAGGATTACAATGACAACAGCTATGCAGACTTTCTGGAAAGCTATTAGTAAATCATCAAATCTGTGCAGTTCTGGTTGAACGGAGAACACCGTGGGACATAAGTCTGAAGCTATGGGTCTTTGGAAGCCTTGCAAATCGTGGATATGTACCACTTGGCACGGTTTATCTGAGTTCCCAACGGTGTATATATTACATGAAAATGACATCTAACGTACCGTACTGTGCAGTGCAAACAACAACCGACGAAACGGTTCGCGGTTTTGCAAGAAGTTTCATGTTTGCGAGTCTTCTTAACAGATATGCTTTAATGTTGGAGATAGTACACATTCTAGGGGGATGATAAGAATCACACTCATTGGCAAACCTCTTCGCAATAGTTAGAATCAAATAAGAGTTGGTAATCAGCTATTTTATCATATCCAACAGAATGTACAAATATAGAAAATCACGTTTGATTTCTAAACCTGATTTGGGTTGAGGTTTGCATACTCTTAGTACGTCAGCCAATCTAACGAACCTAAACAGTATGTTACAATTGCTTGTAATGTGTTAATATGGAAGGTTTGAAAAATTGTACACTTTATGTGGGTTTCTTGAAGCTGTCTGCTTTCGTAGCCAATATTCGCTGGTTCTCAGCTGACGGACGTTAGTTTGAATTACTTGTGATAAGATCATGTGAATTAAGTCCGGTTGCAGCAATGTCAACCCGCTTTGTTTTCTTTGATGATCACATTAGTGTTAAGCAAAATCTATTAGAAATGTGTGGGTTTATATTCCAATTTTAGACGCAGGATACAGCTTAGCAAATGTGTATGGTCACAATTTGCGCGTGAGGTCACAATATTCTGATTCCACTGACATCTTCTGCATTCACCCCATGGAACAATTCGGGTCTTTTGCAATGTACACTTAAAGCGATTCTTCCATGTGATCGGCCCTAGCCTACCTAGCCTCTCCTAAATCACCCATCAATGCTTATACTTTCTATGAGATAAATTCCCTTTCTCACTAAATTTAAACAGCTATCCATTTCCATTAAACGTTAGGAATTGGACGTGGATTAACAGAATAAACGTGTATCAAACAAAATTTTGCCTCCCATTTCCTTCCCACTTTTTTGTACTCATCCAAATTGTTCAAGATCATTGATTTTTCCTGTGGTATGTCTTTGTCTTATTTGCTGATGTCAACGATATGGTCAGAGGAGGTAAATCACCATCTATAAGTAAATATACCTTTGTTGAAAACAGGCAAGCTGGGACCAAGTGAGACAGGTGTAACGGAAGTTATGGCGGTCTCAAAGTTTGTCTTGAAATACATGGTAATTGTCAGAAAAGTAGACGACCCCATAACAAATTAGATTGCTACAGGTCAAATTTATATATTGAAAACCGGCTCGCAATGCCCATAGAGCTGTTACTAAATTACTGACAGTATGTTGCAACACACAGTGATCGTTTTCAAGTTTAGGCAGGTGTATGTTTAAATTAGGCCATATTTTATTGCTCGGTGATCGAAACAAGACAAAATTTATCAGAGCATCTTGATGATCCCAGATATTCCTAGTGAAACATTTGTTACGTGGAGTCACATCATGCAAGTGTCAAAACTTTTAACAGTACGACAGACAAGTGTACACCAAATTACAACTTTAAAAATCCTCTTTATTCTTGTTTAATCTGTGATTCACTCAATTTTAAAAATTGTCAGATATGTGGAGCAGTCCCTCTTCCTTATACTTCCAAAGAACACGTCTATATTCCACGAATGGTTGTTTCTACTCAAACTAGTATTATTGCACTGTTTGTTAATAACCCAAGTTTAGTGTTTACTACGGGCCTTATTCTCTAAGATAATTGGCGTCAAATTTTTGGGAGATACACAAAATCATGCCGAGCACTGGAACCACAATAATCTGCCCACAGCTGTTTGCGAGTTAGGTCGTTCTGTGGCTGACTATACCGATTAATGGAGAAAAACCTGCCGACCGTGAAACATCAGGGAAATTGGTCCGTGATTTGCAATGAACCTATCCATGCGAATGTTTTCTCTTGCAGCCAAACCGGTGTGCCACGACACCGGGCTCACCACACACACACACACACACACACACACACACACACACACACGGACGCCAGATCACTTCACACTGTGTACTTCGGTGAGTATTGAACCAGAAGATTAATCCCGATAGACTATAGGTGATTCGGGTAGTGGTCAGACTGAGAAGAAATGATAGATTAGTTTTCCAAATTTGCATTATCTGAGATAGACTGTGAGAGACTGATTTTCCCCATTTTGACTGAAGCCCCTGTGAGCTGTGCAAAGCATAACAACAGGATGCCAATCAAGATTAATCAGAACGGACTCAGGTGTGATGATGAGATTAAACCGAGACAAAAAATGTTTTCTTAAGTTTCGCATTTCTTCGAGGGGATGACAAACAATTTTAAGGTTTGCACTGTGGCTCCCAAAAAATGTTCTCTCTAAGCAAGGGGGAACAACTTCCAGAGTATACACTTTATTCTACCGGTTGTGTTCCACCATCTTGAAGATGACCACTTTGATTATAAGAAAACTGGCTGAGGTGAGCCGTGTATATTCAATATGGTAACAATATCAACAAGATGGATGTATGCTGTGATATCATTTCTGTTGTTCGCTTAATAAAGTGACGCAGAGTCTCTTGAAGGAACTGGTGTGAACGGTAATCAGAGGTTGCAACCTACTGTGACGTTCAGACGATCATCATGCAATGGCGAGGGGTCACAAATCGAGCCCAAATATCATCTACTTGCAGATGAACCGGAAACGGGAAGGAAAAGCAAATTAAACCGCCTCAAAACCTCTAGCATTTTCTACCTTACATTAGTGTGATTAAAAACGTGTCAAAAAGGGTTTAGGTTACCAAGGTCTAGAAAAGAGCCGAAAAGGGAGGATCCAAACCCCAAGAACTCTCTGTTCGGGAGTCTCTGGAAACTTTGTTTGGAAATACGCATTACTGGGAACATTATCGACGGTCACCGGTTGAAGGAGCTCTGGAACACTAATCTGAATTTTCCCCGTTTGTATTACGGCCTCATCACTTGGACCCATAACATTCAGGGATAGAGTCAGTGATAATCACTGCTTGATCACATTTACAGGATGTCATGTGAGAAGAGCAAAACTCACAAAACCCACTAACTAGTTCATGAGTTCTGATTCAATGCATAAATAGGTCACCTGGATAGGTCCTATATCGGTTTGTTTAGTTGAGTCAAAATCGTGTTCTAGCCTCCCACGGCACAGAGTGCAACACATGCTGGCGTTACACAAATATGCACATATATGTGTGTGTACTATACTGATACACTCTGAAGTCAATGCATAAGTAGCCCAGGTTTATTCAGAACAGTTGCGGTTGCGCTTGTTCATTGAGGTAACAGGTGCTCATTCCAAACGCAAAATAATTTCTGTGCTGGTTGTTGATTGTTAGCTCATCAACGGAGGTACTCAGTGCAAAAAACACATACCTCATTAAAAATGTTTCTTCCTGTCTTCCGGGAGAAACAATGTGTACAAAAATATGACCGTCATAAAAAGTATTTTCTTCCAATGAGGCGCTCGGATTAATAGCATAGATCATAGTGGCCTATTCTTGTTTATTGACAGCTTACAAAATATTCCGGTAAAGAATAGAACGGTAAAATTTTCCGGCTCAAAACAGATGTCATTTTATGCCGTCCTTATGTACTTAGGAAAAATCAAAGCCTCTAATTGGGAGTAACACTAGATCGTATTAATCATTAACTTCCTAAACAGCACCGTTTCACATACGGCAGTTTAGTTTGTTTTGCCGTAACTTCTATACATATTACTGATGGTTCCTAGTAACGTGCTCACCTTGCAACGCTACTCTGCATCATCATACATAACACAACCAGAAGCGTTAGCATAGTGATTGATTTCCGGATTATCTTTAGGGTGCATTCGGTAACAAACCAAGTGGACTGTTGATCAATGAACATCAACTCTACCCAATTTGACACCTTTGTGTTCAGGCAAACGTTTCGGTTGATAACAACTGAAAGAGTGCAACATTCGATTCAGGGTTTGCATCTGACAATCACAGCATATCACTAAAACGGATCAGGAGGACAGCACACTACTGAATCGATTAAACTGTCAAATATCCTAAGGCAGGAATTCTTCGAACAAGAGCTCGTGCCATTAATGAGCCATAATTAAGGTCGAAATTGTCCATAGTGTTGTATTCTGATAGAACTCGGTCAAATCGTTTGGTTTATTCGGAAATTTGCTGAAACCTGTTATGACTTTTCGCCTGTTGCATGTTAACCGCAAGTATTTTGATCGGAGTTCACATTTTGTTTTCCCAGTTTATTTTTAAAAGCGTGAGCGCTACTCACTGCGGAAACGGAATTTTCGTAATAGTACTCTGGCAATGGTTCCAAAGAGAACAACCGCCAGCAAAGTTACTTCAATGAGGCGGAGACAATTAATGTTGAATTGACTCAAAATTTGGAATTCAAGTGTGCGATCTCGTAATTCAATCAGTATATCAGTGTGTTATACAGTTTTTTCCTCGAATTTGTCCGAAAGTCTAAACGTGAACGGTATGACGATAAACATCGAACACATTTCAAACCGGTACTTCAGTTGCACTTAGATGACCATTCGAATTTCCTTCTCGTTAGTAAGTTGTCGACAACTCACCTAGATTTATTCATACTGAAGTTAAACCACACTCAGTAAAATGTTCGTGCGAAAACGCACACTTTAACTGCAAGAAATTTATAAGATTGGTTTACAGGATGATTGTTATGTTTAGTCGTGGAGACTATTAGTTTTTGGTGAATTTTACCGCTGAATAAAAAAACGAAATCTAGTTTCTTATTCACAAAATCCCTCCGTGATGCATGTCACTTGTGTGCAATTCATTTTTCATTTCATATCCCAAGGCACGAAAATCAACCACCATCAATTTTTTCGTCAGCTCACAAAAAATTATTAAACTGTGTTATAAATCATGTCAAGATGGTTAATATACACCACCGAACAACGTACATTGTGTGCTTGCTCGCACATGCTATCTCCTATACACTGATAAGCACTGATTTGTCATATTTCATATGGACCTTATTATGCTTCAGTATTGCATGTATACATGCATATGTACACTTTATATTGTTAATTTGTGCCATAATACAAGGTTGTTGAAACGTTAACGAATACAATGAATCCGGATTAGTTTTGGAAATTTGAGCTCTCAGTTAGTTCTTCCTCTAGCATTGCTGACATCGAGATGAATCAAGCAGGTCTGTTGACTAGAAAATTACAGTCAAAATAAATTCTAAGCAATCCGCTATAAAGTCATGTCGGATTTTTCATCAAAAATCACCTAGTTGCAACATCTACTCAAAGCAACCGAACATTATCACGGACAACAGAAAAGTCAGAATTAAGTAGACTACGTAATTGTGATTTAATAAATCATCCCCAGTTCAGTTATTTTATTCGTAAAGTCATCATGACGTTAAAATGTGATTGGTTTTTATTAGTTCAACATTATCCCGTTTTCAATTTATTGACCCAATTTTGACTGGAGGTTTTGAACATACTGTTGGTAATGACAAGAAATATGTACACACAGTCAGAGATTTGTGATTGATCATCTTTTCACTAAGGACAAAAGTAATCAATCGTGCGAGCCAGTTGAGTAGTTTAAAGTTACGTCACGATCACTTGAAAGTGAACCTCGGAGTGACTCAGGTTAAACCCACAAAATTGTCAGTCTGTTAGCTGATATGTTCGAAAAAATGCCATACTTTAATGGCTCATAGATTTTCGTTGAGCAGAATGAAAGTAGTGGTGAGTAACTGACCAGATTGACCTTATTAAAAAATGGACAATAGTTACCTGAAAAGTCTTAAATATCACAAGTATGTAGTTCACAAATGAAAATGATCTGAAGGGAACTAAGAATAAAGTGGAATTCTAGAACTTTCCAGCTGCATTTTATGAATAGTCAAGTAATTTCGAACAATGAAAATTACGTATACATATCTCGACTGAATGCGAAGTTAAACAGCAAGAATTTCATGCGTGACCATCTAAGTGTTATTCTTCTCATCGATATAGCTCGATATACATTATCTTAAAAAGTGTCAAGGAGCAATATTAGTTCGACACCAGGTGATACCAGTTCCCGAACAGACTGTAAACAGAAACTACCTTTCTTAACTATTCAGGGAAGGATGAGTCGCTAATTCGAGCAACTATGCTCGCAGAAATATTTTTCCGTTCAGCTGCTCGTTTTAATGAGTCCATTGAGATGGAATGATTGGGAGAAATTTGATCAGTTCTTGCTCTTCAAATTAACGCGATTTTTTTATGGAAACTCATATTTATAATTCTACTGTAGATAACTTACGGTTGTCTTAATATATTGCTGCGGCGAATCACGAGGCACATTCACCTATGTGATACACTGCTGTAACGTTTTTGTTTTAGTATGCAACATTTTCTGAAATGTACAGTCATAAAACTGGCTAATCTTCCGGTGTACTTGGGGCAGTTCGGTACACGTAACAAACAGTTGTATTAGTCCACGTAAAATACAACAGATTGTTAACAAAAACTTAAATTAAGCCAAGCAAGTCAAGTATAAGAAAGTTTTATGCTCTTAGTTGATTAACACTTCCACCATGGATGTATAATTGGAGCAGTAAAATTGTCAACCCATGTAATGTCTTTATCAAAAATATCCTCAAAGGCAACTTGAGGTTAACCAGCAAGCATGTGAGATAGGCAGGAGGTCCCACACGTGAATACTACCACCCTCAGCGTGTGAACTAAGTTGAAACAGATTGAAGTGGATGTCTGGGGAGCAGTATGTGCGTCAGAAATGGTATCATTATCGAAATTGTTATGGGTTATGCAGGGTTCAGATATAACAAACTGGTCATGACTCCACGATAAACCCACTACCACTCAATTAGTGAACATTTTACTGACAAGGCCCAAAAGAGTCGTGGACTGTGTTTGTCACACGAAGTGACCAGCCAAATTTGTACCGTAAGAGAACACGAGAATATGTATATGACAAAATATCGCTTACAAATAGTTTCATAAATCACATAGAGTGGGTCCTAGTTGGCACAACAATTCCAATTACTTTGGTCACCTGTGAAAGGGGAATACTGAACACTCTGGTTAGCGTAAAGGAATGAGATATACTGTCGGACTAGCTCGATAAAACCACTGTGAAAAGACAGCAGGGTAATGTGATGGACAGAAAAATCCACTCACAACTGGGGTGAAGTTCAACTTCCGAATCAGTGTTGCTACTCAGTAACCAAAGAAATTAACGATGTTTATGTCGTAAAACGCTTGGGGAACTAATGAACTAATGACCAGGCTCTGACGAAAAGGTGGCTCTCATCGACACAGTTATATTCTAGGCTAACAAATCGAAATTCTTGGTAGCAAATAAGTGTCATGTCTGTTGCTGAGATAAGAAACCTGACTCGTCTTGTTTGACCATCAACTTTTATACTCAATTTTGGCACAGTATTCGAAAGAAAACGCGTTAGCCGAAAAAAGCAAACTCTTTCCGTAAAACAGAGGTAGACAGAAATATAGGGCTGCATCTTTCAAAGCACCCCAATTAAATCTCACGGTAGAAGAGATTGGTCTCTGGTGCAACAGATAGTTTATTGCTAAAATGGAGTTTACTTGATCTGTAGATGTCTAACACCAACATTCACCAGGTATTTTAAAAACAGACTTGACATTTTAAAGGCACATCTGTTGTCACGTAATCACAGCCTCACGGCTGCGCACGTTTTATGCGCAAAGTTCCAGTGAACTTGCTGTCCACTGCTACTTTCGCAAACATCTTCAGATAGGCAAACGAATGAACAGTGAAACAGAATTTTACAGTGCCTTCCTTAGAATATTCACCGTATGCTTCTCCAACAATCAGATACTTTACTGCTGACAATAGAGTCCAGAGAGGAGACAGAGTAACTGTCTTGTTAGCGCCGACCGATGACCTCAAGACTAGGACTTCGCTTTAAGTGTAAATCACGTAAATCATTAAGTTGCTGAGCGGCATTTTGATTGCTGGTAAACAGTAGATTATTCTGCCTAATTATATGGATTGAGCATCACTCCAAACCAATCACAGCTTTCTCATTTTCACAAAACTTTCAAGTGACCGATTTCAAATCTAAACACCACAATCGAGGTTTGCCGTTATTGGAACCCGTCAACAGTGTATGGCTCAACAAACTGCCTCGAACTTTGCCAATTTCTCACCGAGATATTCACGGTGAAGTGTTTAGGCTGAAAGCTATTCCGATCCTTTCAGTCCTACTTCCTACTTCACGATTTTGCTGGATTTCAACCCAGTACTTTAATAACAAGCGACCCCATAGGGAAAAGAGAAGTTCTATAAACCTTTTTGTCCCGTCTGGAAATACAGACCCTGACAGGTAAATTTTGGAAATTAAGACTGAATGACCGACACAAGGAGACCATTTATAATGATTATTTAGACAGCTTCATTTCTTGCAGTGATCAAGCTTTCCGAATGATTTCTCGGTGGCCAGATAGCGCACCAGGGACAAGTCGTGCCGCTTACGCTATCCGACTCACACCTCTTAGTTTAGACCTGTAATCAGAAACCATTTATTTAGGCTTTACATTCTTCCTTGCCTCAAAGAGGCCGGATTGGTGACTAACCTGTGCATAAAGTAGTGGACCTATCATATCACCACTAACAAAATATCTGGTAACCTGTCACAGTCTGCCATGATTCCGATTGACATCGCGATCTAAATCTACCGTCCCTTGCACTGGCCAGAAGATGAATTGTCTGGAACCCACAGGAAATGAATGACTTACAGGAAGCTGAGAAAGCCTATTCCTACCTGAAGGTGTGCTGGACAGTATATATTCACCCACATGTCTTTCTTATCATCTATAGTGTTGATAGTTGTGCGTGGGTGATAGAAAAGGTTAATGAGTGATACGAGTGACGATTGAGAACAATCCAAGCGTACAAAACCCGAGATAATGTACTATCGAAACATGATTTTTCTTACGTTGTTATGACAATCAGCGTTCGGAAAGCTTTGTATTGGATTCGAGAAGACCAAACTGGACAACATAAGGGAAATCCTAGTGAATGTCGCAAGAAAATGGTTATGGAATCGTAAAATGATACAGTGATACACTGACTCGTTCTTCTTTAAGTTTTAACTTAACCTTATGAAATTGTGAGGGTTTGCAGAGTTCGAAATATATACGAGCGTGTCATCCATTAACTTCTACCTGGATTGCCGGACTTCAACCGTAGAGTCGCATCTAGTGTCAGAAACGATCATTTCTGTGGGAAATAAGTGGAAACAAGAATGATGGATGTGATTCTTGAAAAACACGACTATCGAATCTGTTTTTCCCGTGTGCCTCGTATACTTTGGCGAAGGCGGAGTGACATAAGATTCGGATTACAGTTATGTAATCATCTATGTGGATTTCAGCACCCGCTAGCAAAAACTGTGTTCACGTCCTCAATCAACGATTCTAAGTCATCAGTTTCTGTGGTACGCCTAACAACCGGCGGTTGTCTTCTCATGAGATTTCGTTTTAATTAGTTGTGGGTCACAACAGATGGCGTTTCCGAAGCATATCAGTTGGGTTGCACAATAGTTTAATTTCCCGCTACTGCTTGCCTGGCTGAAAATCGACAAACAGGTGTTGACAGCTTCTACTGCGTACAATGTGCTGGCTTGACATGCGTACAATATGATCGCAGTGAACGCCTCTCATGACCTTAGCATGCTCGTAATTTATGGTCACAATTAGTTACAGCTGCTCATAGTGAGGTGATGTCCTGCATTTGTTAGGCGGCTAGTTGATGGTGTGTTTGAATCCTTAACTCTTTGATCGCCTGACAGTTCCTATGGTTTTCGTGGTCACGGTTCAGAATACTGCGCTAGAACCCTACTCTTTCCCCAGGTTAGCTAGTAACGAAGGTGTCAATCAGACCAATGTTTGGAACCCCACTACACTGTTGGTGATCCTCAACTTGCTTCAAAGAAGGTATAGTCTGAAAACGTGAGAAAACAACCCGTAAATTGTCATAGCGGATAACTAACCCGTGGTTACAATGATGAATTGTTTATAGTGGATGGAGCGAAGTGTGAATACCTAGGAATCACCTTGTTCTTATGCGTAATCAAGTGCATATGCATAAGGAGTCACTTCATGTCAAGTCAATGCTACAAACGGGTTTCATTCATCCACTGCGTCCATACGAACTGTTTATATGCAGATAAAAATGGATCTCATTGTTTTAATGGCTTCAGCAAACCGTAGGATGCGATGAATCTGAATGCCGAATGATTGGTGAGTTGTATCAGACCTTGGGTTAGCGATTCAAAAGCCTGCCTTTTGGTCATGGGAGACAAACTGGGTGATTGCACCGGTCCTTTGAGCCTGAACTATTAACCACCCATTAAAACACTTTCAGAATCAACCTGTTGGCCCACATTTTCAGAATCTGATATCTTGACTTGAACTTCAAGATGGTTTGGGAATGCTACCGGAGTATGTTCTAAATTTTTCTTTCAAAAGTCCTATCAGGTAATCTGATCAAAAGACTCAACGTTGAACTCTCGAATGTCAGTGTTCCCGAAGATATTTGCGGTATCACTTATATGGTACTCACGGTTGGAAAACCACTGAGTATGTGCGGTGGAAGCGACCAACCAGTACTTTCATTCAGTTCCCCTTAAATACAAGCTGTTAATTAGCCATGTGCCGCGGAAAAGTATCAATGCTTTACTCATCACCTTGTTTTTGAACAAAAGCAACTGAGCTGTTTCCTATTCCCAGACAGAGTAAACCAACTGAAGAAAGATAAGTTTTAAACCCTATCCAACAAAATTCAATGTTCGTTAGAAAACTTTTTTCCAGCAGCTTTTCTCATCAAGATTTGCCCGATATCAAACATGTTTGAACGTCTTGTTGAGTCAGGTCGTCATTGGCGATCCACTCAACGATAATCGGTCAGTTCTCGTAGGTACTGCTTGCGCCCAACCTACATGATGCCTTCCGGTACTGTACAAGGAACGCGAAGATTCCCGTCTACCAATGCTCTATCAGACCTGAAATCGGTTAAGCCAACTTTTTCTGCCGTCATTGTTCATCAGACATAACTCGTGTGTTACGGCCGGAGAAATCATCAATTAGGCAACCGATTATACTAGCAATGCTGAAAGCACAAAACAAGGTACCATGATAGAACAATGTCTATCATGTTACTGAACAAAAGAACAGGTGTTTTCGTTTGGGCACCTTTCCGTCGGCAACAGCTTGAGAATGGATGATGGAGTTAAGTTGAACTATTGATCGGACTAATTTCCTTTTAGTCAGATTAATCATAGCTCGACTACTGTGGCTTCTTTGGCTGTTCAGATTGCCTTTGTTCTTTGAATAAACCGCATCCGTCACTTGATTGACTGGATGCTAAGAATAATATGACGGTTGAATAAATTGTCATTAAATATAAAAAGAGATGGGTCAATTCATACGATTTCAGTAACTTCATCGTTTCTGTAGTTTCATTCGAACGACTACAGATGGGTTATGCGATCGGCGATCACTTAGCTTCAGCTTTTGGTAACGTTTTTTCATTACGGCATCAAGAGAGGGTGTTCTGGGATTTGTTTTAAGTGTTGTCATGATGTTTGATCAAAATAGTCTGCTAAATAGGAAGAAGTGAACAAATTTTTACTACGGATGAGAAATGGCTCAATAGTCTGCCTTGTTACACAACGGCCGAACAGATGTAATGGATTAGGTGCACAGTATGCTTGTGCGTGTGGTGTTGACTGTCTATTTAGTACTGGTTGATGGGTTTTTCGCAAAATTGTCATCACAGAAAGTTTGTTGGATACATAACGGCCGCTTATGGTTTTCCATCGAAAACCAGGTCCTGTTTACCCTTCTCAAAAACTGTTTTTACTCTGATTCCTCTGACAAATCAGTCGATCAGGTTTTGCAGATGGCTTCAGTCAAGAAACATACAATTGTGTATTGGTTCACAGCTACGAAACTATGAATGCTTTGTACTATTTTTATCAAGAGCATTACGTCGATCTGTGCAGCCTGTTAGTGACTGCACGTGAGCATCTCAGAGACAGCTTTGGTTTTTGACATCCTGCTCCTCCGTGAATCTGGTAGCCTCGTGGTCAAGATTGGATGATTCGAGTGTCTTGCAACCGTCGGCGCGACGTATTCGCCTGCACACCGGGGTTAATGAATTAACCGATGAGAGCTGAAACCAAGTATCACGTCCACGATCCAAAACTGTTTAGACACATACAATGTGTTGGTGTGGCCATTGCTGTGATAAACCCGTTTCGCTTGTCATCACCCAGATACGTTTACTTAAAATATTACCTAGAAGGCGTTTTAGATATTTTGAGATGCACACCTTATATTGTTTCGCAATTTTCCCTCCATAACCGACGCTCCTCGACCAGTTTTGTTCTTGTTTGGGATCGTCTGGTGGCGAGGTTCGAAATGAGGACTCCTGGCGTTGCGAGTCCAAGTTACCGTCCGATCTGTCACCGGTTCTGTTAAATGAATTATGGTCAACCTAGTCAGTCAGGTTGTATCAGAGAACACCTCATCATCATCATCATCATCATCATCATCTTGGACCTGAACTTCTGTGTTCTGTCGTTAACACACCAGTGACCGCCGTTTCATAAAAAATGGGGCTTAGAAAGCACACCAATAATGCGCAAGATGGTGACGAATCTTCGCATCTCGTGGGTTACTTTCCAACATTGACACAAAATAGTTAGAAAGTGATAACTAACCTAATGATTAATGAGTCCGTTTAGTTCTGTAATGTATGTTTGAACAAGATGGGCAAAAATAAGCAAGTTTTATGGCGTACCTAAAAGTACCGATTCTGAAACGTTAAACAGCACAGAGGTTCAGAAAAAAAGTGAATAGTGGTACGATTGATATAGAAACATTTCATGTGTACGCGTATGTAAATCTTCATCAGATGATAGTCTATAAGTTTGCTGAATTCCTTTAAGTTTACTTGACTGAGAATTCTTGAACTTGGACTTATTGAGTAGAGATATCGGGACGGCCGGTGTGTCTACTACCGATGTAATCGGTCAGCTCAAATGTCGAGCACAAACTGCTGTAACTGAAAAGTTAAAACATAATTCACAAGCGCACTGCTCTACAGGATCACCTTAAAAACATGGAAGAGAGTTCACATGTTGGTTGTGGTAGGTATGCATATTATTGATTAGCTTTAACTGGAGACAAATTCGAGTTTAGTTATGCTTTTTAAATTGAACTGGCCAGAAACCAGCCTTACGGTGAAAGCTGCAGCCAAATGTGTATGAAGTTGAAATGATGTCCGCCTTAACGACGATGTATAGTTACCAAACTAACAACAGGGTTCAGTTGTCAAAAAATTGAATGTGAAACCCACAATACACAGTAGAAATAACAAAATCTTCCCTGAAAAATACAATTTTTCATAGTAGAGCAACAGTGTGAAGCCAAGCCGTACTGTTTCCATCCTTACCAAACTACCAGCTCTCTCGAAACAAGTGGTTGGGACTCCAGTATTTTATCGATATATCCCCTGATTTGTGAGCAGTTTGCTCCAACTTGAGTTTGAGGAGCATTTCAAAAGCAGTCTTTGAATTTGCTTCGTGTCTTTCTTGAATAGAACTTATCTTATTATCACACCTGTTCAACCAACAACGTTTTGATACAGGCTCAGTGATAAGTGTGACAAGGTGTATCAAAGTTCTGTTGATGTTTTTCACATTCAAAGACATAGTCGAACCTACAGCCGACATACTTGGCAATGAGGAAACCGATAACTTCCAGATGCATGTAGAATGTGTGTAATTTCTTTTGGAAAAGGCATCCGACCAGCACTGTATGGATGATTGAAATCAAACTACACTTATCAGTGAGAACCGGGAACTGAAGCTGTGGTCAAGCATGTGTGACATTTCGTAGGATAAGATTTTCTCACTAACATTGAGATACTGATTTATGTAAATTGTGACCGCTTCTTGTTTGTATTGGCCATTGTTTTAAGAAATGGATTAAACAGATAAGTTTCGATTTGGTATTTCATTGTACTCGTAAGAAAATTGTTCAAACACATTAAGTGAAGCGCATGTCGCTTACCTATTACGCAGAAAAGCGACAAACGGTGATCAAACTTTTTATCGGATGTTATCAAACGGCCATAGTTCTGAGTGTCCAACAAGTCAGGCCTAATGGTGATTGCTGAGGGATAGAGAAAATCACAGCGGCAAACGCAACTTACGTACAGTGTTCAGGAGATCCGTCACGCAACCAAAATGTGCTTTGCTTTCGCACGGGTGTTTTCAAACAAGCCCTATTTACTTTCTCTTATAAAATACTTTGCGGATGCAATAAAAATGATAACTGCTTATAAGTAGAAGCTTTCGGTGAAATGCCACCGTGTACAAGCATTGTACGAGTGCACGCCATTCGATTGCACCGTCATATTGTAGCGCTTTCAAGAGAATTTCCGTTGAGCAAAGTTTATTGAGTACATTTTATGGGTTAAACCACCTGAAACTAGTATTCACTAGAATACCCGAAACCCTACTTGGAAGCTATTAGTAATTACGCTTCAGTGTGTTCATGGTTCCCAAAGTACCCTAGACAAAACGTAGAACAACTTTGGTGTGTAAATTTTTAAAAGTGATAGCAGGTTCCCTTATTCTTCACATGATCTTCTTTTAGGTTGTACTGACATTTTACCTGGACTAAAGACATCGCATTTTAGATCACTGTGTTGACCACTTAGTAGATGCACGTAGAGAAAAAGCGCAAAATGTGTTGCGTTTGCCTTACGTCGTCGGTCGATGAGCAGGATTGTGTATACCGGACATTCGAAATCTCAGTCCAGCATCTAGGCTCACCTCTGACAAGTGATCGAATATGGCTGACCTCAGATCATCCTAGTCATCAGCCAACTATCGCATGCAGACATTCATAGATGACAAAAGGAACACCCACCCACCGGGTAATTATTGTGATTTGTCTCGGTATTTTGTGTGACCCACCTATTAAACTAATAAGAAACGGATGTTGGGCAAATTTCTATTTTTCAAGTTTCGTTAGATACGGCAACTATACATTTATCAAGGTAATCTAATAAATGGTTGTGTGAATATTGGAAGTCTTGCAGTTCTGTTGCACCAATTTCATACTGTATCAGTTAGTACTGTATCTCATTCAGAGTACCGTCGACTCTGAACAAAAAATGTTCATAATGTTACCTGACAGAGACAGAATGATGATAAAAGTTCATCTGTGGCTTAATAAACAGTTGTCCCACCTCTAAGCGATCTCAGATCCCGTTCTTAATTACATGTCCAACAGCCTCGCAGGTTTACTGAGATCAGTGATCTCGACCTGTCTCGGAAGTGCTAATCGCGGGGTTATCGATTGGAGTTAACAGGACAGTTACTGTGTCTCCTCTTGAGACGATCTGGCAACCTGATCATTGCTCACAAGCGAGAGTGGTTGAGCGTTCACATTCGGTCAATTCGGTCGTGCCTAATGTGAGGTCAATGGCGGAATGGTCAACACGGTTGCCTCATGATTGGAATGGCCGGAGTTCAAAACGCGGGAGTGGCAAGGATATACACTACTGATGAGCTCTAATGAGAGCGAAACTCGAGTCCAGTGCTTTTTTTCGAAAGAGGCTGACTGAAAAGTCTATCTGGGTGCGAAGGCTGCGATCAAAATTGTGTGATGGTCAACTTGAAAATAAACCAAATCGCCGACTACTCATCAGTTGTCTCATCGCTGAGCGATCTCAGATCCCGTTTCTTTATACGTGTCCAATAGCCGTCCTGTACTTTTCGATATGTCAAAGAGTTATTGATGACTAAATATCCCGACTTGTAAGGCGTCTTTTTGGACTGCTTCAGAATAATTCAAATTGTGTACACGTTGGAACAGAGAACACCTCAGTTGTCATTTAAACCATGTGACGCCGTGAAGAGCTCGTTAGGACCTGTCAATCGTGTTCTGCTTTGCACGTTCCTGGACAAATATTATTTTTCTTTACAGAAGCAAGATTGTGCGACTCGAAATGGAATTCTGTCGTGTCAATCAGAAAATAGTTTTAGTAAATACATGTAAACTTATTGCCGAAAATTTTTCTAACTAAATGAACTAAACTTTTAGGAAAGTGCAGACTAACACCTAAGCCAGAATGGAACAGTAGCTTAAGGTGATGTAACCCCAACGGACACATGATTTGTACGTGTCCCGAACTCAGGACGATCCACGATAAATGTGGTACAGCAAACTGATGTCGTTACAGTCATGAGACCAGATTTGAATTTACTGGTCACGCAACCCGAATTTCAGTACTCACAATTTGACCGAAAACCATCGGTCAAGTCTAATCCGAATCATTCCTGACAGCCAATTGAGATGTGCAGATCAAGTGGTCCAAACGACTAATCTCACTTAAACTAATCGGAACTTTTATTTACTAATTCTTTTGTGATATCTACTTCAGATTCTATCAAATCTTAACACCACTAGATAAATATGTGATTTCACAAAAACGGCCAAGTAAGTAATATATGTCCAATAGTTCGAATTCTCCCGAGACTACTGACGGGTTTTACTGTTTTTGCCAAACATCAGCCCCACCTTCTAAGTGTACTTTGACCATACATTCTACTATGTTATCTTGCAGTTCGGAACAAACTGGGGTTTATCTCTTTTCCGCAATGGTTCTCTACATCAGCACTGATCCACGAAGTCGAATGACTTTCAGATCAACGGTACAGCTAACTCAGATTTGCACTAGTAACGACAAACTCTAGAATCTGCTGCTGCTGCTGCTGCTGCTGCTACTGTAGGATGTGTGGTTGAGTTTCATATGGTTTTTATGCTTGATGTCGTTATAAACCACAATACGGATCACGCACTTAAGGCGGGTCTAGACTACTTAACACACGCAACTAATTTCACTCCACTTTGTGAACGCCAGCCGTTGAAAAGATATGTATGTTACAAACGCATTTTTAGAAATGAGCACCACAGTGACGTAAGCAGCAAATATAATGGACCAGTTCTCAAAATTATGGCAACCAGTGTATCGGTCTACACGCTAGCAACGTCCAATCTATGCCAGTTCTAAGCTGCTACAGTTGTTTCATTACGACTTTTGTAAACGGTAACTCACGTTGTTGGTGTTTGAAGAGAAGTGGGATGGGGGAACTCTTACGGGATGCAGTCACTGGTTGAATGAGCTTATTTCGGTGAACAGCTCGGGGTTCATATGACTTTGTCGGCGTGTATTGACCCAAATGTGAAAAGCAACAGACCGCTCATTTGTTGGGTGAGTAAAGCATTCACTGCCCAAAAATGCACTCACGGGAGTGGGCCTGATGAGTGGAAAAAATAAACTCAAGATGTTAAATGTGTCACCAGAAAAGATTTTCATAATTCCTTGGCATACGACTGGTTACAAAGGTGCATTGGGATGTATTATGTTGATTGACACCAACTGAAGATATGTCGTTGAACGGTAGCGAGATTATACCACGCGACAAGTGCACAATATCTGAATCCATGCTCACTTCCATCGTTAACGTGGTTGCATTCGATCCGTGTGTATGACGCAGATTCCTCAATCACTATCAACTTGTAATTAGTACATTGCAATAGGTCAGAAACGTTTTTGCACAATTTATCGTTTGGACTTATTTCGCTGCATCTCACTAAGCACGTATTGCAAACTTTGAAGTCAAACAATAAAATCAGCAAACACTTATCATCGTATATCAGTTACTGAGGCAATCTGTTACAGATGAACAAATCTTTCCGTACACAAATGGATGACTTCCATTTGCTAACTCCTACGGCCTCCGTGAACTTGTGAATCTTTCTATCCCTGCTGCATAATATATCCAAAGGGCTGCTCTAGGTTGAACTGTGGTCGACATGTTGACCCAACTGTGTAATTGCTGCTACGTTCTGTCTATGTAAGTGGCTCAGTACTCACAACAGAATTCACAAATGATGTAAGATATGACATTGAGCGCTAGCAACATTTCCATTGGTAGTGCTGAGAGTGAACAACGTGACAAGTTGGTCTGCATAGAACGTGTGCCCCATAGCCGCCGTGAGATAGGCTTTCCACAGAGTGGTAATTTCATCACCCACGTGAAACAAACGGAGGTAAGAGCTCAGTTCAGGTGCTGTTAAAGCTATCGCAGCAGCGACTTCTATTTGCTAAATTCTTTCACAAATGCCGATGGACAGTCACTTTCCTCGGGCGTGCTTCTCAACACTAACATCTCCTTGGCCAGTGTTTCCCTCCAACGGATTCACCTTGCGTGACGTAACAAAGTTCTCATCAGACCACGCTTGTACTGGACCGGCATAAAACTGTGTTCGTTCCCACCTCCTTGGTGTCAGTAAATATCAGTATGTCGTCAGTACAACGCCGGTAGAAGCGAGCCTGAACAAGAACAACATCTACGTTCTGTTGCTAGTGGGCAACAAACATATCGGCTAGTAGCGGACCGAGTGGGCTAACTATGACAACACCACCGATTTGTGTATGGCCAGTTTCTCTGGACGTAGAACTTCACGTTCACTGCGCATAGGAGCAGAAGACGTTCTAACTCAAACAATGGTGAATCTATGTTCAATTGATGTGAGTCAATATGCTGAAAAATTATACTAATCGCCTGTATCAGAGGAACATTTGTAAACGAAAAAACTATGTACAAACTGGTCATATGTTCCCTGCTACCGACAAGATCATCCACACTTAAGCTAGGCTGAGTGCTGTATACAAATTCGGTACCATGGGAGTAGATATAAAAATTTTGCAGAAAAAGATATTCTATCTTTTATACGTAAACACAATATTACAATGAGGTTGCAAATAAACTGAGGCTTTGCAACGAAGAACACCGTTTTGCTGATAAGAATACTTGTTTCAGCTGGCCACTAAGTTGAAGTGATGTGCACGCCTTTGTTTTCTGCCAAATGCGGCTAATCTGTTTCTTCCCTATATTAAACAGATCTGTCTATACATCCATCCCGATAGCAATTTTTCCAGATTCTGTATGCCTGAATTTGAATTCATTAATGATATTACTCCCCACGAATTGTCATACCATCTGAACAGAGCAACTAGTCAAGAGATCTATGGAAAGTAGTATGGGAAAGTGCTGTCTTAAACAAAGTCCATACAACTTTGCGATTAGTTACTCGGTATCACTCTGCACATCTTCACCTGAACGATGCCCATTTACACATAGTCAACCTAATAATGATTCTGAACATTCAATTCACACAAACAATGAATGTAAATAAATGGAACTAGGTAAGGAAACTCAGGAGGTATGGATAGCATAAAAGCGATATGTATGATGATAGCCAGGTTAGTCTATTACACTGGCAGTAGCCCAAAGAAACCTGTACACATATGTCAGTGCAAGTGGCTTGGGCTGTAGCATTTGTGATTTCACCTATCCACTTCGTTTTCAACGTAACTTTTACGATACGCCTGAACATGCCGGTCTATATAGCGTAGTCGAACTAAGTTGTTTGTAGGCCTGGTAGGTTCAAGTGTCAGTGTTGTCTTCAGCTGTTCGGAGCAAAGTATGAGACACTCCTCACTGATCCGATCCAAGTCACGAATACAACTAGATATCAAGATGAAACGGAATATGGTACGTAACATACGAGTGGGACCCAACTGTGGGGATGACTAGTAGGGTACTTTATATGGGAGAGAGGGTGGCAAACAAACCTAAGCTTCCAGTAATAAATCAACCAAAACATTGAAAAAATGACATCATCTAAAGTTTACAATCAAAACATCCGGCCACCATCACCCAAGTTTCCTCACCAAGGGTCAGCGAACTACTAAAATAACGTGCATCTTTGTCCGGTAAGAATCTAATATATCTGATCGAATTATCCTATCTACGCTTAACTTGCTGTGTTGCCCACCATTGTGGCAGTGTTGGTAGCCCACCGGTGATAGACGGTTTTCATATTTGAGATTGCGTTCGTTACACTCGTCGACATTTATATTTATATATATATAAGCATCTGCTCGGGTTAAAACTCTTGTGTTTCACTGGTGGCATGGATTCCTTCATTAGGACGTGACGTCACTCATGCATCTCACTTCCTTCCTACAACGTTGCTTCCGAATTGGATTGTAGTTTCTTCAAGTTACTTCGTAATATTGGATAAAAACTCCTTGGTCTTCAATACAACAGTCTCAGAGTGAGCTGAAAACAGGTTATTAGCCTAGTCGTACGAAATTTCCCAGGGTCACCAGCGCACAGTCGTAACTAACATGTGCTAAAGGGGCAAATGTTGCCTAGGGAACATTTCCAAAGAAACCCCATCTCATGAATTGCTGAGGGTAGCCAAGGGATGAAATGATGAACTTTGACTGCAGTAGACGCACTTCATAGAAAGCAGGAAACGGGCCTAACAAGAGGTGCACAGGTTACAAGACAAAAGATTACCAAATTTATACAACATTCCTCAACGTAGCTACCATCTACTCATGATAGTGAGGATATTGCACACAAAGCACGAGATGATTGATGTGAAATCCTCGATGAAATGAACAGTTAGTGTGGCCGTTGATTGAAGTAAATCACAACAATGATCCCAACGCATCACAAACTGCCGATGTGAAGTCAACATTTTACGCTTAGGGTCAGGTGGGCCATTGTTTATGCGTCAAGACGTTGACTATCTAACTGCAGCTCAATTAGGCTGTCAAAAGATGTAGGAGAGATGCCAGTCGAGTTGTGAAGCAGCCCTCTTTTTATGTTCAAAAATTTTAGCGTCTCTGACTGGTAGTGTGGCTGACATTTCAGGTTAGAGAAGCCGCAAGTGTGAGAAATACTAAACCTCGGACAAAATCGAATCATTCGCAAGAAGTACTGCATAATTGTTCAGTGTTTTCTTTAATCTGCTGCATCATACCAAAGCTTCTTGTTAAGTCTCTAACGTTATAAAAGAATGATGCACATCAGTTCATTGTAGTTCAGAGAACATCTTAAAAGTTGACCGTCCTAATTTTTGGTCTACTTCAAAGATAACTCGCTGTGCACGGTTTATGCGTAACCTCATATCTGTCTATAAATATGTACTGAACAATCTTTCAATCGGTCTACCGTCGTCATACCTGTATCTGAACAAACTTGGGGCACTGTCCATGTCTCATGTAATGCAATACTTTGAATCTGTACAATGAATCGTTCTGCTGACATACCCTGAATTGTGATCCGCAACTCTAGGTAAGTTGCAAGAAAACACGATTTTGCTCTGAAAAGCTTTAGGAAAATAAGTATTGAAAGGGCACGAAGTGAGCAACAAAGGTAGCGACAATGCAGCCAATTTCAATGAATGGAGACACGTTTGGATGACATTGTGCGAAATACGCAACCAGGTTAAGTTATTCGAAAGTGCTTTTAACGGCGTTGATTAGTTATATTATGCTTTCGCACCCGATACACTTCAAAACTGTCCACTCCACATCTACGGGGCACATTTAAACCTATGGCAAACAAAGGTACCACAGTGACCAGTTGCTCTTGTCACCTTATGTCATGTCGAAGGGTCTCACACTTGTCATTTGCAGCGCTACCGTTCGAAGAGATTCTGCACACAAGAACTTTGACCATAAGTTACAACGTAAATACATCACCCAAACCTCATACTTCCTTGAACGTTCATATCGAATTTGTGAGTTGATATGAACAATCAAATAATTAGGAAAACCGCAGAAAGTTCTCACTAATTTGCCTTTATAATGATTTACAAAATAACTCTGTGAACGATCTTTGCAGCAGAAGTTTTATCACAAATTCGGAACTACTCTGATGTTTAAGGATTTCTATTATTCAGACTTCCCGAGGAGTTCTAATCGTGGAATCAGTGACTGAAGTTAACAGAAAAGTTACTGTGTTCAGTCGTAGCCGCTGAACAATTTGAGCCTTACCTAGATGCAAATGTGACTGAGCGTTTGCATTCGGGAGTTCAGTTTTCTCCAGCGTCATGTCAGTAGTAAAGTGGTCAACATGGTCAACTCAGAAAAGTTTAGCAGATCATGGCAGGGATGTACACTATTTATGAGTTGTATTAAGAAAACACTAACTTAATGCTTCTTGTCGACAGCAGTTTGTTGGAAAACCCAAAAGAATGCGAAAGGTGGGAGCAGTTGTATGTGAAGTTCAATTTTTTAATCAAAATAGTCTATTACTTTGAAACAATTAGTTCCCTTCATAAATTTGAACATGGCAGTGAGAAGACGGACACTGGCAGATGCTAGCATCTCACATTGTTTCTTCAGTACCGAATAACAATAACCAGGAACATATATGTATGATACTAATGGGATGGGAGATGAAGAAATGAAGTAGCAAATGGGGTGAAGGACGACAGGACAGAATTATTAAATCCATGGGAGTCTAAGGCTTACACATAATTGTTTTTGTACACACAATGTTGGCTTGAGACGACTGATCGTGACCGCCTCAACAAAACGCAGGAAATGCGGATTAGCGTGGCACATTATAATATTGAATGTTGACTCGGGATTATAATCCGGGGTTCGGTTACCAACATGCACCTGGCGACAGACGAGGACGGAAGTTTACCTGAATCCGAGATGAAGGAAATAGACTGCGCAGTCATATTCTGAACCCATTTCGGCAGTTGATTTTTCATCCTACAGTTCAAGCACCTATCGGTTCTGCCGGTGTAACTTTTGTCGCAGTTACACACAAATTGATAAATACCGTGTGAGTTGGCGCCATCAGGTTGCTCTCCCTTTACTGAAGGTAACGGTACCTTCCGAATTCGGTCAACGACTACGATTTCAACCGCAATGTATACTCGCTTAATGGATGCGACGAGACGTTTTGTGGTTCGAATTGAAGAAATGTCTCTTTTGAATGTCAGTTCAATGTAGCCTTTCTTCTCCCCAACCGTGAGAACCTTATCTCCTGCTATACGTTATTGGCTGTGTCTATTAATACCTATTGACGAGGCGGTCACGATCAGTCGTCTCAAACCAACATTGTGTGTACAAAAACAATTATGTGTAAGCCTTAGACTCCCATGGATTTAATAATTCTGTCCTGTCGTCCTTCACCCCATTTGCTACTTCATTTCTTCATCTCCCATCCCATTAGTATCATACATATATGTTCCTGGTTATTGTTATTCGGTACTGAAGAAACAATGTGAGATGCTAACATCTACCAGTATCCGTCTTCTTACTGCCAAGTCCAAACCTACTACTTACTAATGAGCTATTCATAAATATGCTTTTGATGTTTTGCGGTTCGTTTACTCTTTCTCAAAACCTCACCTAAAAGAGTGATGTCCTTAATCTTTTGCTGGGATATCGTTCTGGTGGTATTTTTCCATAATCTTTTATTAACAAGGTGTAACTATTCTAATAAAACCGCAATGTTAGCAATTTTATTCTCAGACTTAAAGGCATTGGCGTCGCGACCAAAATAGCCGTGAAAAATATGTAATTTTCACCGCTTCGGTTGCATACAAACAATAATGACCTGGGGTGTGCTTGTGATTTACAAAAATTTACTGATAAGCACCTACTTTCTAACACGTACACATGTGTGTTCCTGCCGTTTACCATGTAGATGCTATCAACTATTGGTGGGCAACCATTCGTCTGAATGTTTCCCCATGCTTTACCTACATACTTGCGTTCACCTGGTAACCGAAAAACGCACGTACACACATACACGGAAGATAAACTGACCTGCTTTCAAGTGTCCCTTGTCATGACCTGGTTGCTCCAGCCAAAGATGTCGCCCCGTCGTTGTTTCACCAGTATAACCCGGTGACCAAATAGGGGTTCTCCGGACGCTTTCAACCAACATGCGAACAAACGTTCAAAAAGCCGTGTTTTGTACACAAAAACCTTGAAGGTTAAAAACATGTGCGAGAAAATAATTTGACATTAAGTGGAGATGAATAAATGGGCCGTTCTAAATGGACGAGGACGTTTGTTTATCAGCCAACCTGATGGAGATTCAGAAAACATCCACATAGACGGATTTTCCAGATTCGCACCAGATTAGCCCCCAAGAATTGGACTTCCTTAACTCAGTGTCCAAAGTCGAAGATGTCAGGAGAAATGTTTTCCCCTCCAGTCCGATGGATTAACTGTAATCGTTAACCGGCTGTGTACTTCGTGAAACAACAGCATAGAGTGGACATCAGCAGTAAATGACTCCCACGTGATCCTACTCGGATGTTTTTACACAGCGTTTATTGCTTGAGTTCAGACAAAGGAGTTTCATATTTTAAGTTTCAGCTCTTCCTTTTGTTTTATCTCTGAAATGAAACTACTCACCTTTACGATTGTGTAACGGTTAAACATCGGTGTCAACGGTGAACTTACCACCGTCGATAACAACGAACCTCTTTTAAAAATTTCACACTGGATTAGAAAACTACATTAAGGAAGTATTATCGATGAATAATTCGGTAGATGTGATCATTTCTGAGACGTGACCGTAAAGAATCTAGACTTCTGCTGGATATGAACCAGAAACAGAAACACCGTGCCCACACGCGGCAAGGGCACTCACAGATAAGCTAAGAAGCCACGCTGGAGGCTCAGAAATTCCAAACGTGGAGTGAGTCACTCATCAGTGAGGTTATCGGTGGAGTTTGCGGGTTCCAGTTTAAAGTGAGGAGAAAAACCTGTCTAGGCAGTCAGTTTTCCAGATTAATTTGTGGATTCTATAAAACACAGTGAGTTGGGCAGGTAATTGAGCCCAGGTAATTATTCGGTGTAGGTTCTTAGCTCAGACGGTAGAACACTTGCCACTTCTTTGGTAAACTCTCTTGGCCTGTGGCTCGAATCCAGCCGGAGTTAAGATTTTTCGCAGTTGCATCAATTCTTATCTAAAGGAGCAGTTTAGCTTTGTGCGAGTTCTTTGCAGGGTTCCTAGTAACCAGTGTCCATGATTCCCATTGTCCCCGCTGAGAAAGCAGCCCATTTCAGTGACTGCCAACAACTTCGCTGAATGCTGAAATACGAATCAAATCTCTCACTAGTGGACTTTGTAAACCAGTTTGTATGATAAGCCTTTGCTCGCAAAACGGTCCGAATATGTGTATAAGTAACAACGATCACTTTGAAATTGGTTTGTTTTTCTAGTAATTTTCCCGTTCAGGGATCATACTTTTACGATAAACTTTTCTTTAAAATGTATAAATCCTTTGTGAATTGTTTGCAGCGTTTAGCTGAGATTCAATTGAGTCTGTAGGTTAGCACAGGTGTCAACAACACTTGTAGGAAACATTACGAAATTCTGTGTGTCTCAAGATTCTGAACTGTTACAAGGCAAGACTGCATAAATAGTGTGCTTCATCACCGAACCCTCCGGAACCCCACGGCTGGCTTTTTGGATCGTGTCACTGATCAGACATGTAATCCCGGTGCACCTCGACCACACATAGATCCTTCATCACCACCATTTGTAAAAACCTTTCTCTCAGTTCAACACTGCTAACACTTTTTATGCTAGATTTCTTTATTAGTAATCCTTGTGTACGATCTGCACACATCTAAATACCTATGTATTCCGATGTCATCAGCATTGTCAACAACAGCTACTCTGAATCTAATACAGACACTCTGATCCAGATCATGGAGGAAAAACTGGTTTGAAACTTAATTCTTGGGTCACAAGATGTGGATGTAATCAACCAATACTAGTTCGTTTAAATCTTGTAACTTGGTCACTAAGTCACAGCTGAGAACAAAGCGACAACCCTGTAGCCTTCCTTGTTCGGATAACCGAACATCCTTACTTTCATGCCAACTCAATCAAACAGAAACTAACATCTCCCTAAGATTATTTAGCGGCAGATTATGTGACCGTAAGTCATACAACCTTGGAGATGAACGTAATGAGTAGTTCGTAGCTTATTGACACCTGTTCTTCTGGTCCTTCCCAAGCAAGTCGTTGACCAACCCGCACAGTGACTCACCCAGTTGTTGCGACTTTTAAGTGTATTCTATGTGACATGCGGTTGGTTGGTGTTGTCGATGTATGACTTAACGATCTAAGGCTTTGTATTTTTGAGGATTGAACTTGACCGACAAATTCATTGCCATGTACTTGTGAGCGTACTAATGCTCTCTTGTGAACTACTCGGTGGGGATGTCCAGTGTTGAACTTCGGGTTCCACGCCCAAGAAGTGTGCGTATGCATAAAGTTGATAGCAAACAAGGTTCCGTTTCTCAGTTCCTCAATTCAAACCGTAAACGTTAAAGCATCCATTGATATAAGACAGGCCAGAAAGACTACCTAATGTGAATGACATCAGAAAGCCGAAATCAGATCACTTGATCAAACATTATTAGTAGATTCCACGCGAGTGTTGCTTAAAACTTCTGATCGGCCCCAATGACAAGTTTGGTAGTTAATGAAAATGAGGCGGATTTCGGAAGCTGTAAGCCATATGTTAATTGTTTTCGGCGTTCTCTTAATGAAAAATGAATTGAGCAGAACGGCGAAGTTAAGTGAGGGAACTTACTGTCAACAGTTAGAAGCACAATCAGCACCAAGTCTCTGGGTGGTTTATAAATTTATGTTAATTCAGTTTGTATACTTGAATTGTTCGAAACTCATCGAAAAAGTTCAATCTATTTCGTGATCGTTACCATTCATCAGACACGTTGACTCTCCAGTATACAGCCGGTTAAGTAACGGATGCGGGAATTGAAACTACTAAATCGTTTGCAGCGATGTGCACATTGGAATTCTACAGATGTCTTTCAAGTAACCTTGACCACCTCATTGTTCCATGAGTTACAGTAAATACGGCAACAAAAATTAATTCGTAATTCAATTAATGTTTCCGCCCTTCGACATAAATAATTTATGTAGAAGGATGTATGGTCGGGTTTGAACAACCACGCGTCCTGTTGAATACTGACAGCCGTTAGATCGGAAACAGGTCTTCGATGACTTCCGGCTACAAGACACTCTACTTGCATCCCCGCATAAACTAATCAGATTTGTGGAGAAACATCATTACAGAGGTAGGAAAAATTCAGTACGACTGCCATTCTTAAACTGATAGATGGTTGTCTTGAGGAGGTGTGAAGAATAGACATCACTTTCGTAAAGTATACCATCCAAAGGTACATGACGTAAATTAGTTTCATTTTACTCTTTAAATAAACCGAGTAGTCGTAGTGAGCACTTGGTTTTCAAGCGGCTGTGGAGGTTCCAACCAAAACGTTCATGCCAGCCTGCTTACAGCAGATGCCAAAAGGTGGTCACTCTGCAAATCAACTTCACACGATACTTCATAGCGTATGAACGAAATCTGATAACTGTTGTAATGGTCCCTTCGACCGATATGACTGATGGTTTATCCCCTTCTTCCTAAAAAAGTCAAGGAAACTAAGGTTTGTTGAAATCTCCAACTTAACGTAAACCAAGTCGGTAGAGTGTTCCATGGTGTTGTCTGACAAAGTGGACTACACATTCGTCAACTTTTGCTTCTGGTTGCCAGTGGCCACTCATATAGTCAGTTATTCAAGTTTCATTTCGTCAGTGCCTTCATTTGTGAAGCCTGTAGGTTCTTTGGATACCCAGTATTCATCGCTTCTTATGGTTTGAAGTCAACTGTATCCAGAAATTGAGTCCTCATTTTCATCCATCCCATGTAGATCTCACCTCTTTTTTACGCGAAACTGACCGACCTACGTTTGTTTTTTGTTCAGCACAAGACATCGCTTCTTGCGTTTAGTTATTGCACAGAGTGAACACTCGAAGAAGGCCACCCGAGGTGGTTGAAACGTGGAGTATTAAAACTTGCTCTAACGCTGTGTTATTCCCAATCTGTTTATCAACAACTAATTTATTGTTTTGTAGAGTTTCAATGCAGTCGCCCTAGGGTAAAGCTAGCGCACATCAATGCGAGGCAGAACACACTGAAAAACAACCCAGTTTTTTGCTTAATTTGCAATACCTTTAGACTTAATGATTATCTTTCGGGGTCTGTGCTAATATAAGACCTTACGGTTATCTTTCTCCATCAACGACGACGTGAGTGAATCGACCGAACAACTGCTGGTTTGATCTGCTAACTGAAACTGTGGTCGTGTGCGACAGTGACTGATACTTGTTAAAAGCTGCCTGTGGATGATAAACATGTGAGACTGCGATGATTGAGGAACTGATCCTGGTAGAACAGGATGATGTCGTTGACAGGTGGAGGGACTGAGTAAGAGCAGTTGCTCATGGTAGATGGATGTCCACTAAAGGAGGGACGGTAGAGAGGTTTAGCCACAATTAGTGAACGTGTACCCCATCTGAAGTCAAACGATGGACTTCCGGCTCAAGTGAGTGCCTTCAAGGGCAAAATGGATAGGACTGGTGTTGAAATAACTAAAAGCTGCAGCCCATAATATGAGAGTTGCTGGCTCGAACCACGCTTATTTAATCCACACTAAATGATGGCAGTGGACCCGACGAATTCTCGCTCTGCGAATGAACATTACGAGAAATCCCACAAATGCCGGTGAAAATCAAAGCGGTCCCCTCTGATTAAACTTGGTAAACTGAGATGAACAATTAAGTATACGCATGCCACCTAAGTTTCAACGTATATCGTTAGGGTTTTTATGTGAATGAAAATAACCACTTTCTCTACCTGCACACAAAACACTCTGAACAAACCATTGCTAAGATTTAAACTCGAGTTGAAGACGGTATCTCTTACAGGTGTTTTCCGTTCTTTGTTCTTCAGGTTGATGCGTACATTGCTGGTCGTAATTTTTATTTCAAAACTTCCCTAATGTTGCAAACAAGCCTAGGTAGTCACATAAGAAATCAGTGTGTACCGGCGTGCCTATGTAAGCTGGCACCACCACGTGCGTGTGCCACATTACGAGTGCCTGCTGGCTAGATAATTAAATTCCCTTTGCTCCAAGAGGTCTGCCGCGAACGCTCTGGTCCTCCGTCTGACCAGTTAGAATCGCCGAACCTGTAGGTCAGACAACGTACGGCGTGTGTGTGTGTGTGTGTTTGTACGTACGACAACGTTACGGTTGATGAGCCATTCATCTGCCGATGGACTTGACTACCCTTTTGATACGTACTCAAACTGGCACATATGCCTTAACCAATTTCCATTACTCGGACAGATGCGTACATACATAAAGAGTTGGCCAAGCCAGTATATGTAAATAGTTAACAGTTGATCTAGAGACCGAGGTGAGTGCAACTACCGAATTGATTGACTACCGGATTGATTGATCAGGTAGCTAATCGTTTACTGCGTACCGACTTGAAAAAGCAGCCCTAATAAGATTACAAACGGATGTGCAGACGTATGCAAAAAACCAGGGGGAGAAAGATGGAAGGTAAGACGGGTAG
The DNA here is from genome assembly GCA_008508345.1 of Paragonimus westermani. NCBI lineage: Eukaryota > Metazoa > Platyhelminthes > Trematoda > Plagiorchiida > Troglotrematidae > Paragonimus > Paragonimus westermani. Next base: position 333,565 of record QNGE01000065.1, on the reverse strand, counting down.
AAGTTAGAGCAGTTTTGGATTTTCCCAATTCGCTGCAGTCTTATCAACCAAAATTAAAACTATCAGTCTTTCATCGATCTGTATAAACCAGGCAGTGGTTCGCCGTCTAGTAGTAATTAACCCATCAATCTGCAGCTGGACGGATGGGACTCAGGCCAGCCTACACAGACTAAAGAGAGGGAACGTACTATCAAACACCAGAACTATGGTGGTGAGTGGAACATTTTAGCACACACTAGCATATTATCATGTCACTTGGTTAGAATCTTCGGAAAACCAATCCAGTTCTTTAATCGTTTTCTAGTTTATGGTCATAGTTTTTGATCGATTCTCACCAGTTTTAACAAATGACTGTCTTTCAGTAAAGATTCTGCATGATGTCAACTCTTGATGCACACGTGCACGCACACGCAGTATGACCACCTGGAGAGCCTTATCGTCCACCTGACTGTTACCATCACTGTACATGATCAGGTAGTCTTGTGCTCTCGAGCACAAGTGTGCGTAACTCAACCGGCAGTACACGATTTGCTCTTTCGTCCAGCAGCCCTCAACAAAATGTGAACGCAATAGTAAGTGGACTGCGCTTTCAAGTGATAATCAGTGTTGGTTGAAAGTACGTCTTAAAGAGGAAACCAAAATGGGTAATCGCTTGCTACAAATGATGTGAAATTACCAAAGCAAAGGATCGTCACGGAAGAAACCTATCAATAAAAGCCAAATTGTGATCATGAATATCGTAACATTTTTCAGAATGTGAACTGATGCGAAGATCAATCGGATTGGATAGTTGCACAGATGCTGATCAACGCTATTGAAATCGAATGCTCTAGATGGTGTTTTAGACTCTTAATTAGTTTTGGAATTGTTCGATCTGTCATATCCTGACTTGAGAATTCTTCCACGTTTCTAGTTTGTCAGACTGTTAGTAATGTAATAATCATCAGCACGCCCGATTTTGATGCACTCTAGAATGGGAAATTGTTACCTATCTTCTGGCCTATCCACCGCGGTTAGTAAAATAATTAAAACCAACATAGTTTGGTCCTGGAAACATATCTGTGTATAATTTACCTGAGTCCGTAAGTAGGAAACTTCTGCCACCCCACCGTATAGCTCTTCGCCCGTCTGACTGGTTTATGACCACCAGTTTGTTGAGTTGCTTGTCATCCTGCGCTTGGTTATAACGACTCGACTATCTGGATAAAGACAAGATTTTCCGTGGATGAAAACAAGATTTAAAAGTTCGAAGTTTACCTGACTGGAGAAAAGTTTGCGGTTACGCAATCTGGAAACTGTACTACTGTAAAATGATCTTTTTAATTTGTTCACGAATCTCGTATATCCTGGTTCTATGTTCTCATGCGAACATTTTGAAGTATTCAATTAACCGTAAATTTACGGCTATTCATCCTTTTTTCAAACGTTGAAGCAAACATATGGACTGATATAGCTCTTTCTTGGTGCTGTACTACCAGTTCTAAACATGACCTGATCAATACCAACTTGCAAACCCCCTGGCTTTTTCTGGACGCCACGAATCGAGTAATTTGTCCACGCTTGTTGTAGATTAGTAAACTTAGAGCTAATGCTGTCTTTCACGATTTTCAGCCTCATCGACTGGTTGGACTACTCGGTCAAACAAAGATATTGTCAAGCTTGATGAACTTGTTTATGGCAGACGATAGTCACACAATCTGGAAGTAGCTACTGATCAGTGTCTGTTTAGAAAACATTAAAAGCGCTTGTAGTGTTTGTGTTTCTTCGGACAGCAAAACCAGCAAGTGATCGATCGTCCCCTTGTGTGAGGATTTCTGTCGATAATGAAGATGAATCTAACAAACAGGGATTCGCAGAAGACTTTGATTGATAATCTCTATCGCCCACAACCTTTCCATTCCAGACGGTGACTGAAACCGATGGTTTATTGCTTAAAACCCATGAAAAGAATGAACAAGCCCAATTAAGGTACACAAAAGAGGGGATATGACTTAGGTAGTAAAAACGACTATATCCGAACTCGAGCATTTAACGTAAAGGTATTCACATTATACAGGACGTTTCTGACCAATGGTTTTCATTGCCGCACGTCACTAAGTACATTTACTTCACAAACAACTCGGTGAAAATGAGGCAATATTCACTCCAAGGAACCGGATTAGCCATCAAACCATCAGAGTTCTCTAGCCAACGAGTCGCGAGGGCACGGGAAAAGAACCCGACCTAAGCTGACCAAACTTTTGGTAAACGACCCCATCTACCTATGCCAGATCACAATACGTCCATTTTTCACTTTATGTTGATTGACTGAGTATGGACAAACAGTGTTCTTTGTTGCAGATGACTAGCTGGTGTGCTTAGTGCATGGCTCAACCATCTACGTCAGCGCAAACTTAATCAGTGAACAAAAGAACTCTATTGACACTCACCATCAGACCTCCGCTTCCCAACCTAGTCGTAGCTTAATGGCTACCGCCACGCGGTGACAGCTGTTGTATACAAACGTAGATGTTGAAATACCTGAAGACGGTTCACGTCCTCCATATTGGGTGATCATGTAGCACGACCCTCACGGTCGACTTATGTAAGCGACACTGGTAGACATGAGCACTCTTTTAACTAATTATTCCTACGTCTCCCCTAACCCAATTAACTAAGCACACAGACTGTTAAGAAAGAACTTTCTACTTCGTGAGTGCAATGTGCATTCCGAAGTACTTAGAGGAACATCGGACAGCGTCCTCTTTAGGTATGCTATGTACTGCTTCAAGCACTCATCTATAAGAACACTTCAGAACACTGCCAGTTGTATAACGTTAGCCGATTCTCCATGCAGCGTAATATTGCTAAGCCTTGCTATTTGGCCTACTCTCACCCTCAACGTTTGACTGTCGTGATCTCATTCAAGTTCAGTGGTTTGATGAGCAGATTTACCACACGTCAGCTGATAACCGTTACTCTCACTGTTGGCCCCCTCTTCTCTGACATTGTTTCACCTATAAGGTGTACTTATAACGACCGCCCAACACATTCAACTTGCTTCACTGACTGCTTGTTTGGGACTTATTGTCGTGCTCTCATAGTGTGGATATTAGATCCAGTGAATTGTCGAATCCTCAACAGGTTTTCGTGTCATACTTGAGTACACAGTGTTCTTTGTCGTTTCCTTTAGCACCAGGTAGTGGGCTTGGGCAATTGACCGTCATGTTTACCAACCAGCGAAATTAATTGTCTGTTGATTGGCTTGAAGTATTGTCCGTTGGACTCAGTCATCAGTTGTTATTGCTAATACTGTTAGCACGTCCGCCTTACAAGCAGCAGGTTAGTTGTATTCCAACAATTGATTTAGGATTCGATTCAATTTGAACCTCATGTACGCGGATGCAATTGTGTCACCAGACGGATTTGTTTCCAAGTGGCAGTAGTCCAAGCTGTTGCCACAGCAACAGTGATGGTATTGTCCAGCATTGTCACGGTTGTCCCTCTCCTGTACTTGATGTACGTTAGCGTCCTTTCGATCACAGCTCGCTGTCGTCAGTTGCCGCCTTAACACCTATGGCATATAGTCCGGATTAGTGATTAATACTCAATGAAAATCCAAACTATTGCTCAGAATGTTTATTTAACTAAAAAATTCCGACTTGATTCATCAGTCTCGATCGGCGGGTTACTAGTTTGGCTAACAGGCAGTAACTGTACCTCCTATCATGACGATTGGGCAACCTCCTCACTGATCGCATGCAAAAGTAGCTGAGATTCCAAATGTAATACTTTATTGTATTCAGCATTACGTTAGAAATGCAGCGCGCAAAACGGTTGTCTCATGATATTGTGACTGGATTTTTGCGGTCGGTTGTGTCAAGGACACAATACTGACCAGATCTAACGAGGGCGGAACACGAAACCAGTGTTTCTAGTTGAAGATGGCCGACTGACAAATTTGACTACAAAAGCAGCCGTTGCTTTTAATTTTTGCTGTTTAGTTCAAGAGTAACACCCTATTTGAAAAATTCAAATTGAATTTGAAGTTTGAGCATTATTTTGTTTGCTTACAATTTCTTACTGCAATTTTTGGATCGATCATAATATTTACAAAGTGGCCAGTAGAGCTACGGGAAAAGATTTATAAAGTTAAATATCGCGCTGTCTGAACAAATCCGTCGAACTGCCCTGATGCATGGAAGCAACTGTTACAGTTTGTCTTCAAGGACAGTGTTGACACCGGGCGGTAGCATCTTTAAACAGTTGTGTTATTATGACATTTGTATCATTTCCCACTGCTCTTTCATTTCAACACAAAACTCTGTCCGTTCATTTGTTCTTTTACTAACGTTTTCATGCACCCATACACATTTTGAGGATTGTAAGTTGTCAGTAAGTTCCACTTAAATAATGATTTTAAGATATAGTCTGACGAATGACAATGAACTGTAATAGCGTGGGGTGACTGACAGTCCACGTCTTGATAACATTTGTGTAATATGCGAACATTACATCGTGAACTAATCGTCTTTGTAAAGACATGCGATTAGGGAAATACCTTCGTTCGGTTACCTTCTATTTTGAAGACTTCCACTGACAGTGTAAATGACTGCCCATCTGAAAGTCACCGTCTCTGGTTATTTCATGGTGTTTCTGACAGTTTGATAAGCATGCATCTCGGCTGGAACAATGTGAAACTTAGAAATTGTGGCAAAATCATCATCCTTCTCACATCCGGAACAGGCAGTTTTTCATATAGTTATAATAATTTTTTAGGAATTCCGCTAAAACATTCGTCTAAAATGTATCACGCATGATGCGTGAAAGCATGTTGTTCCATCAGTGTCTAATCTTTACGACAGTCTAGCCATTCACTGTCAAACAAACAATGTTTTGCCAGAGATACCCTCTTTTGTTTGCTTGAGTATCTCACATGTGCATTACGTCCACATGAAGTTTACGAATGGCCAGAGATTGTCTTCATTTAGCTCCTTATTGGATGACCGAGACAGATCATCACTGCGATTTTGGTCACTACTCATGAGGTACAGTTTTACCTCACTTTCATCAAACCTTGTAATTTTCCTTGGCTCGCCTTATTTGAAAAAACAGAATACATGCTTGATAGCCTTCAGAATAGCTGATTCGAATGCGGACTACAGGTGTCTAGCGGATTGCTATCTCAGTTAGACCGCCTCATCCGGCAGCCCCAATAGAGTTTAAGGAGAAAAAGATTAGTTAACAACCTGGTTAGTTGACAAGCGCTACTACTGTCCTGACTAGAACGACCAATCAGTGTCACTGGCACGTTAGACCAACGAAATATCACGCGCTACTATAAAGCATACTTCTCCCGTCAACGAGCAAGCCATATTCATTGCCAACAACATTAGAGTAGTATTCAGTATGGTTTATGTTTACCACCCTGATTTGTTTGATACTAACTTCGTCCAACCGGGCTGCTGTTTTTTCATTTTCGCTATTCCGGTTTGAGCAATTTCGTTCCATCCTAAGTGCGTGAACTGAGTACAATTAGATACCTAGTATTTCAGTTGCAGTCCACAGTATGATACAAACAGTTCGCACCACATACACAGCTTGTGAATGTATGGGGTATTTACGAATGTAAAAACACGGACGGATTCAACTGTGCAACATCCAGTTTACTATCCCGTGCAACCACAGCGAACAGGTTAGTCTTTTTCTATCTATCATCAGGAGGATTACATAGCTTCTATAAGAAACAGTGTTTCTGTGGGAAGAACAAAACTACAGAAAAGTTCAAACGAGGTCAACCGTGTAACAGAGACAGTTGGAGACAACGGTTTATAATGAAACAGGGACCGTGACAGTTTGATGGATCATGGGTGGTGGACTGTGGTAACCTCAGGACCTGAAAAAAGTTCTTCCGTCTGTACAAGGTTTGCTTATTCAGTCGAATTCCAATCACTTCAGGCGTGGCCGAAATTCGGCATCTCAATTCTTTCAACCGACTGCACTTGACTCAGTGAATCGGATGAGAAGCAGAGGCCAAGCTGACAGTATGACGTGAACTGATATATCAGAGTCAGCTGAAAATTGTCTTATCGAGTCCATTATTGATCTTGACTGGATGTTACTCACGACTGTGTTCCAATATAAGTAGGCCCCGAAAAACAGTTTTAAAAAAGCTTTAAGACATAAAACAACTGGTAAACAGATCTGTTTCCCAGTTCAACACAGTATTTCTAACTAATCAAATGACTTATCACTCTCTAAGGCCTATTTTATTTATACATTATCTGTTGGATACAGTTCATTTTCTACTGATCATGGAACTAGTTTACCATATCTTTCTTGCAAATACGTATTCGTCATTTTAACGCATAATTTGATCGCATTGCGTCAATTGGTTACCTTTTGTAATACTTACATAATAACAGGATAATCTTACAATCGTCAGCCCAAACCTGAGGGCCCTGTTCAAATTTTATCCTCCTATATAACGTCCTACTGTATAGTTCCTCGTGTAAGTTTTACTGCAAATCTTGTAAACGATTTCAGACTTGGTGGAATCATTCAAAAACATTTCTAAATGTAGTGACAGCTTTCATGCAATTTAGCAGCGATTTCCAACAAATTTCACTGATATTTTACTTACCATGAGTTTGCAATCCGAATCCGTTGTGAATCTACTAACTCCTTTCATTCGGATGGTTTAATTTCATACTTCAAAAACGGGAACATCTGTTTACGCGTGGGGTGTCGTACTGCATTTCGATGATACTCCCAGCCGACACGTTCATGGTTTGGTAGTAACTGAGTTTCTGATGTTTTCTAATAGGTGTTGTCACTAACCGCACACAACGTTTGTGTAAAACTTTTGCCAGTATGGTTGAATATCTGTGAATAAAACTTTGTTGATTTAAATCGGCTAGGAAGAGACTGAACTAGCTACTGTTTGCGTTATAATGAAGCAGGACTCAAACTAGTGTATGACCTGTACTAACTAGCTTCACATACGAAGGATAAATACTATTATCAAACCAGATATGACCGCCCACCCGATATCCTTAGTTGGAAATTGAATTAGAACTCCCGACAATATTCAGAATTTTAATTCAGTTGAATTTTCTTACAGCATGAACCTGAAAGTAAAACGAGCGGATTGCAAAGGCTAATATGACATTTTTTCTTGTCATTAGTTAGTGACTTCTGTCACTTATTGTAAAATTCTTAAAATTCATGTTGTTTCTGTTACGTAGCACATATTCCTAAGTTTCGAGAGAAAAAACTTATCTATCATGGTAATATTTTGCCGTGAAACCAACGAATTTGCAAGTTGAGTAGAGTGATTTATTTAAAAATATTTTTACAGCATAATCGAACGACCCATTCCACACCATACAGACGTGAAAGCATGTGCGGATACAAATCAGCGTAACCCCCGAGAGGGATAGGCATCTAGTAATTGCTTCATTTGGGCGATCCATTTCTAAAATTATCCGATAATATCAGAATCTTGGCACACTAATTTCTACTCATTCCGAGCATTAGGACGGGTTACCCTGCGTCCTTCCTCTGAAAACATTGATGTTGGTAATGGTGCACTCAATGGTATTATAATGACTGGTCGACCAATGTTCAAGGTGAATCAGTCGACTAGTGTGACACAAAGCACTAGGCTCTGTAAGTCGTAACATCACATCTATCATGGGCACGTCTGTTTAAGTTGCCGGTGTGTATGTGCCATACCGTTTTAAGTTAGTTCTTAAGAGGCTATGATATCCGTTCGGTTCTCTTCTGTCGAAAGCGGTTTGTTTTGAAACTCTTGCAGAAAAGAAATGAACCTAAATATTTCAGTATAAGCATGGTAGTTATCAAAAGTTCTGTGTTTGTTTTTAGAAACCGCTGTTTTCATCTAACTGTTGAAAACAGTTAGTTCCAGATTTTATATAAAAAAACATCGAGCAGTCAATCCTTGAACATTCTTTGTAACAGACACATAACCGAAATACCTTAAGCGCAAACCATAGATTTTTCAATCTGATGTTTACTTGTAAACAGACAACAACCTCACTCAACACTGAACACACGTAATTTGAGAAAATTAAATCTCTCCATTCGGACCCACTTTCTGTTTACTCCATAATCTGCAAACTGAATTCATGTGTAAAACAACAGACACTAATGATAACTTTGTCAAAGTCGCTGAAAAGTTATCTGGACGAGAAAGCAATCAGTAACCGCTAGTAGTGATCACTTTGCACCGGTCAATTTACTGGATTGCTCACCAGTTTCAACTGGTCCTCAGAATACACATCCAAGTTGTCTGGTAAATTTTCTAAAACTCTGAAGGTCGCCGTTCACTAACCTACTGTCTTCAGTTTTGGTCTACAGAACGTCAGTAAAAATTCAAATGATCAGTTGCAACTTACATAACTTTAACGAATTATTGTCCTACATTTTCTTGCACTTAACGGACGTGCGAAGTCTCACGGTCTCGCACGGTCACTCTGTGGTTTTAGCATCTATAGAAGCGGTTGGCAGTTTTTCAGCCAACTTCTTGGAGTAATTCTATGTAGCCGCCGTCAAACAGGCACAAGGTTTGAGGTTTGTCTCATTACATCTCCTACATATCCTTGAGTCCTGTCCTTGAGTCGAACTTCGGCAACGCTCCCATGAGGCAATCTTACTGACCACTGTGACATTCACCTCACCTTAGACATAACGGAAACGTTATACGTGGAATCTCAGTCACATTCGCTTGAGAATAATTACCGGGTTGTTCACTCGCCTGGAAAAAAGACACAGTAACTCTGTTGTAAATTTCAAGAGACAATCTAACGGTCAGGACCCTTCATCAAGTTGAAATCATAGGAGTTCATGAGCACTGTACTGCCAGTCGCTGAACTGTTTGGGATGCGGTTGATGTAAATTGAACACCATTCACAAGACACGAGACCTGTAATCAACTTCGAGTGATGGACGAATTGTGGGAAATAAGCTCCTTGTTTATTTGTTATCAACTAATTTTGTTTCAAAAGTTGTACACTGGCCAACGTTCCGTGTGAATTCTGCGAATTTTTGTATCGTAAATCACGTGTGCACGAAAATCAACAGTGAGCTTCGGAAAACTATCATTAACCTCTGAATATCACTCAGATTGATTTCGATGGGACGACGACTGACTAAATCAGTTCCGTCTAGTTTATCAGTGATTCTGTATTGATTTCTTCTGTTTCGTTATCAGTACCAGAATATGCGCCCAAACTGTTTCATTCAGTACAAGTTTTTCATTGAGGTTCACAATATCCATCCGGACTAACTGAAAACTTCCAACTGAACTAGACATCTTAGTACTTTAGCCGGGTCAGCATCTTCTTGCTTAAGATCCATAGGTTAAAGACTTTGACAGAAGCAAGTGTTGGCTTCACAGTTTCCAGATTCCAGTATCCTTCTCTTCGGTCCCTCAGCAAACCATTCTAAAGAAGGTAGTTTTTAGCATTGACTGCTCACACTCCCGTTGTTGGTTAGCCGTCCGAGTAAACCTTTTGCTCACAGTTTTTAATTCGCTCAACTTGGTCACTAGAGGTGGACAACGTGCATTTGTTGAGTAAAACGTCTTTCGTGGTTGTCTTCTTCTATCGACTGATAGATTAATCCTATTCAAAATCAGCAGTACGTTTATATGGAATTGAAAGAGTACAAGGGTTATGACGATGACAGTCAGTACCGTTGTAGCAAGTTCGAGCACGGTTCCCATGATTGTCCTTGTCTACTTACAGACTACTCGCCGCCATCCAACTTGCATGCTACACAATACACCACGTAACAACAAATACTCTGTGGTGCGAATGACGAAAACAAGTTTTAACGTTAGCATACACAGGGCATATTAACTTGACAGGTATAGTTTAATACGGAAATTTTTAATTGTACTGCCGTGGGTAGATTACTAGGTGATCACTCACACTGGGGAAGAAACCCTCCAGATTTTTTAAGCTTTCCTTTATTTGTGTAATCCACAAGACAGCATTGTTATTAAGAACCACCATCCTTCGGTTGTCAGTGATGATTCTGAAGACTTCGTGGTCACTTACATAATTTTCCATAAGCTGACAGATCTAATGGTGTAAGAAACTTTATAACGTTAATTTGGACTAAATCGAGAGATTTTCCATGTCTCCTTGTGAATCCCACAAGCATATGAATGCTGCTCTGTCGGGTATTTCCACAGTTTTATTGCACGGTAGATTGCTTCCCAAACCGCAACTTTCAACATCGGTGTAACCATTCCAGTTTCTGATGAACCAGTAAAGAGACGGAAGGCGCTTGACTACTGACTAATTAGTTCGACCTCCAAAGTGTGTCCGTATAACACGCCCATTGAACATAAATTAAAATGTCTCAGCTACTAACTAACTGACTGCATTGTGCACAGGAATAGTGTTGACGTGATTTCAAAATTTGCCAGTTTTCAGTCGTTTGTTTGTTGAACGATCTAACAAATGTGACTTGTTCGAAAAAGCATGCAGATTTGTATGGCGGCAGTTTTTCAGAACGGTTACAATGTTCCTTGTTTCAAAAAGCTTATCATTAAAAATTCAACCGGTGTCATAACCGTTGCTCATAAGGAAAAAAACCAAACGTAGGAAATACTAATCACTGACGAGTAGTAGGGGATTTTAGTTTTCATATAAATTGAAAATCACCCAAATGGTGCCCTACTGATGAGCTCTAACAACAACAAAACTCGGGTCTAGTGTCTCTTTTCGAAAGGGGCCGATTACGAATTCTATGGGAATGTGACAGTTACGGTGATTTGTGAAAGATTTTCAGTTCATATGAAAAAACAGTTCTGTCTTTTCTAGTTCTCGTTCGTTAAACTCACTCCAGTTTTCCCTCTGTTTTTTAATCCCCGTGAACCCACTTCAAGGCTGTCTGCAAGCTGGTCTACATGAGAAACGCCTGCTCAAATACTTGTTTGACCAGACCAGACCAGATGCTCACAACCCAATGGAACGTCCTTCGGAACATGACACCCAAAAACTGAACGTCAGCGTCAAGTTCTTTCTGAACCAAGTCATGGACGTGGTAAGTTCACTAAACCATATTTTGATATTGTTCCGGTGTATTATTATATTCTCTACTCCTATCCCCGTTGCTATTCGTGAGTCGATATGGCATAGTTTAGTCTCAAGTTATTTCATTGGCCTCATGTGAGAATGAACATCCATCTACTCCACACGTTCAAGTCAACACTAGCGGTTGACCTCAAATTTGATTTGACATACTGGTTGGTTCATGATGGTTGATGCGTAACACGAAGCGTATCGGTGGTATTAAAGGTTGAAAAAGGCTACCCTGTAATACCTATCCATTGAACCGAAAAAGTGTGATGAACAGCTTCGTCCTTCTCTGGGCTCGTCATGTAAAAATCGTATGCACGAGTTTCGTATGGGTACCCGAATTAGTATGCCTCGAATTTCGCCAACAGTAATTTTTTTTAAAAAAATGGAAAAACCACTGATAACTTTTTATTAACAGACATGCAAGTCCTATCCCCGAAATTAACAGGCTTTTGAAGGTCTGCGTAGTTTTAGCTGTGAACTATTTGTCGCAATCGCAGTAAATAGACTACCAAATTCGACTGTTTTACTTAAACCAACCAAACTGGGGCTGATGTGGTTATTTTAATGGTACTGATGAGTAATCAAGACTACCGGGTGATATCACTTTGGCGATACTGATTCGGCCTCTGTTCTTGTATTTAGATAAGGTTTTTAACCATCTCTCTCTTTCAGCTCCACTCTTATCAGAGCCCATCAACGGTGCGTATTCTTGCCGCGATCAAGACATGTACGCCAGCCCCTGCCCTCATTAGGCAGCCGCGTTGACCTGCTCGGGCTATCACCTTCAGTTGCCCAGATATATATTAGCTTATGAGTAACGCTTATTCTGTATGACTGTTTCTGGAGTGTGTATTTAATGACTCTGTTGTTAGGCTTCTGTCAATCTGAAAGCACAGAATACATTTTACCTACTCAGCAATATGAATTACTGATTGTGGAAACTGTTCGAGGCTTCTGGTTGTGTGAACTGAACATCAGTCACATGTGATCCTTCTTGTACAGGCTGAATGTGTTGTTACAATTTATGCAAGATAATTCTTGACTGAGCTAGTTGTCACTGAAACGATCGTCATAGTCTACCTGAAGGATCAAATTTCGGTGTTTTACCATTTAAGAATCAGCCCAGGGTTAGCTACTAAATATGAATCCCAAAGCATGCGTCCGCACGTCGATTTATGTGCCCTAATGTATGAACTGCTCAACCTACGGTCGCGGGTGTGCAGAGTACCTGGTTCACTTCCTTGATGAAGCGTAGTTTCTAGCTCATGACTCGCGTTGAAAGACATCCGGTAAATTCAGACAGGATGTTGTTTTGCCCATCGGGTGATAAAAATATAAATTTCTTTCCCCACACGCACACAGAATTGCACTGCCACCTCTCGTTTCTCTTCACACAAGCACAGCCGATTTTTCACAGTATCCTATCCTACCCCCCAGCAACACACGCTGTTGGTTGAATAGTGATGTTACGTGAAACGAACAGAACAGAGTTATGGGAAAATACTCAGGATAAACGAGAACAATAAATTCTGAGATACAGAGTCGTACAGGACTGTCCCGACTTCTCTTAGCTTAAGTTTACTTGAATGGACGACAACTGTATTAAGGCCAGTTAAAAGCTCTGTCTTGCTTTCTTAGTTGGTTGTTAACACCCGAGGTGATTAACGAATCAGTTTTGAAGTGATCAGTTCTGTTTAGAAGCCGGAAAAATAATATACGAACCTATTTTCAACAAAATGAGAATCACAAATAACCAAAGCAATTACCACAGTAGAGGGTTACTTAATTTCTCACTTTCAAATCCCGACTGTGGCAAGGATATGCACTACTGACGAGCTCTAATGAGAGCGAAACTCGAGTTCAGTGCTTCTTTTCAAAAGAGGCTGGCTAGAAAGTCTACTTGAATGCGTAAGCTGCGATCAAATGTGAGTGATGTTCAACTTGAAAATATATCATAATCATTCTTGGGACAACAAAGTAACTGTCAAGCACGATCACTTGAACTGATGAGAAAAGTGACCAGCGAGAACTGCGGTAAGGCAGACATGATAACTATCTGTATATGCACATGTAGAGAAGAAAATGATTGTAAAATAAAACTTCACGGTTAAATACAGTTAAAAGGTTTTGAACCTATGTAATCTCAAAAATAACAATGGCCGAAATGATTACTTAACCATCCTAGTGTTACCGAAAAAAATTTGCAACTCTATCCTGTAAGTGTTAGTAAAGAAACTGCGAGTACTGTATGGCAACAGCGAGCGAGATTCATCATAGATAATAAGTTGGCAGTAATCTCATAGGTGAGTGGATTTAACAATTGTTTACAGTAAGATAACCTTCAAGTCATGAAGTGTTTTTATCGAACCCTGGAAGGTAAACACTTGACAAGTTCATAGCAGTATTTTTAACACAGAGAAACTTCAAAATAACTACTGGTCCAATTTTACACTCAGTTTGTTTGCACACATATTTCGAAATTAGTGATAGGAAAGTTTATCATTTAAGGGTTACAGAAAAACCGTAAACGAAGTGTATTTCTTGCCAGATTACTCATTGTCATCTGACTTGTTAATGTGATCATAATTTAAGTCAACTGTTGGGGATTCCTGAATAACGGACGTAGCACCATGAATAGCAGACATAACGTTTCTGAACAAAAGCACCAATTGTGCCAATTTCCCGTGGACAACATTGGGGAACAGTTCCAATTCACACCCAATCAAGTGCATCACAAACAAGAAGTGTGACTACGCGACTTTGTTGACTTCTTCTTCGGATACCCGTGATGCGTTTTCATCATAAACGCTGAGAAACTTGCATCCAGTGGCATGAAGCTCTATTTTAATCAACTGTTTTACAATCCCTACTGTAACACTGTTGAAAGATTAAGCCCATATGCGGTCGTGTGAAAATCCCAATAGTGAACAATACGCGTTAAAACAACCCTTTTTTGACCATAACGAGGTGATTACTTTTTAGCCCTGATAACACAGATCTTTTGCAATAGACTAATTTAATTTGCCAATGTATTCGAGAATGTTGGAATTTTGTTCATGTAAGAAAATCGCCACTGAGATCAGTCGAGAGGTAGGGCCAATTCCATTCGCATGTTCCTAATCTGCCATTTGTCTAGTCGTTTCCATTGATCTGTACAATGTATTGCCTATCTAATTACGAAGTCAAGAACTCCGATTGAATAGAAAAAGGCGCATAAACGGCGGGATTTTACAAGCAAATTAGAATTAATGGACCTCATTGTAACCGTGAATCTACTCGCAGTTGCAATAGTGAGCTGCCTGCCGCTAACAAATGCAAGGATATCAAACACAAAATAGCTTCTAATCACTAACGCTCGCCTACATGAAAATGGATGTAACTGTCCGTTGAAACAATGAAAATCGGAACAAACTCTGTCGGTTCATGAGCATTAAAGGAGGAATGCGAGACGATCAATAGGAGTCAATAGATTGATGGATGAGACTTGTAAACAGTCTGGAGACCTGATAATAACGTTCTTGGACATTTTAATTGGTATCTTGGTACTTACCGTCTCTGTGAATGTTTAAGAAACTTTCCTATCCAATGGTGTGAGTTATCTGTTTGAAACGCACAGATAATCTAATCCACCTGTTGATCCCGCCTCCAACCGTGATCGCTGAGGATGCACTTTAACTTGAGTACAGTGTAGTCCTCGTGCCGGGGTCTTTGAAATTCCAAGCCGAACTTTTGCTTTGAAATCCAAGTGGATTTGATGCAACAATAACGTAAAGTACCCGGTTGCGTACAAGACGGTAGAGTGGAAACAGCTAACATGATGCAAAATGATAAGCCCTTTCACTGTTCGTTGTTTGTGATATTCCAGTCGGAACGGCACATTTGTACGCACTTGCTGTTTATGTATAATGGACTGAGGCTGTGGCCCGGTAAAACAAAGATGAGTCTTCTCAACGCGTTTCGTACGTCTGCTTTTACATCTGCTTACACCATCAGTTAAGAGGGTGTGAAGATTCTCAAATGGTGTGATTCCAATCAACTTCTAAATCCTCCAATTATGATTACCAGATATAGGGTTGCTTAATCTAATCGCTGATTGAACCTAAGGCCTGATCACTTTGTTTGAGTTAAACTTTGAAAAGAAAAACCACAGGGTTAAACTAACAGTGAAACTCGACCTCAATGTTTCTATCCGAAAGGAGCTAACTGAAAATCCTATGGGAATGCGGTGATTAAAATCATTTGCAAATTATGTTCAAGTCGTGTTAACCGAAATTTCCCACCATTCCCCACAAGATTTTTACACGATCAAAGTTTAGTGGCACGTTAGTAACAACTAGTTACAGTGATGTAAAACCACCATCTTACAAATCGATATGATTGCACCTTTTGGACTGTTATTTTCTAGAGTGTGTAGCGGTGCTGCTCATAATTAATTGGTGTGGCCTCAATAGTCACCGAACAAGCGTTTGATGTTTGTCAATGTTTGTACTGCACATAGCTAAGTTGCAGGACATAATTACAAATACAATTGGTTCACTTAGTTAACTTCACAGAGGAGTGACCTAGAACAGCGCTTTTTCATGCACAACTGACTCAACTAGGTTAGGGTTTGGTGTATCTGAAGGTAATCAGCCGCGGGTCCATCATAATTTTTTTGAGTACCAATACGGTAAAGTGGTCAAGACAAAAGTGTGAGAACAGCCTGAGTATGGTTTGTCGCTGAGGGATCTAAGCATGATGTAGTCATTCTGTTCTGTTTGAAACTTCCGTCCATGGTTCCGGCCCACCTCGAACAAGATTGGCATAAAAATTGAGACTTACGTTGTCGCATTTATATTTCAAAGAGTTCGTCAGTTCGGTAGGTGAGGAGCTGCGCTAAGGTCTGAAATGCAAGCTAAGCTGTTCAACATTTTGATTTAATGGGAAAAAGCCCTAGAAATTGTGCACGGATAGGCTGTCTAGTTGGACCTTGAAAGTTTCGCGCATTTTTTCTTCAGGAATGGTATGAGAAAAAGTTCCGTCGTGATAACATACTCCTCAAGATTTTGACCACCCACTACTCAGACCGTCCATCGGAAACGAAATGAAACCGTGATTGCCCGTTCGTTGTTGACATGCTTGCGGAATGGCAAACTTGATGCCAGCAGTAACATCAACCATTTCAACAGGATTTATCTTCTCCTTGTCAAAATCAATAAATACAAGACGATAGGTTCTATTATCCCAATTGTCGCTATATTTGATGAAGTTAAAGCAGGATCGTTCTCATGAGCTTTCTGTGAATTACCAGAGTTTCTTGTTATGTTTGCTACACAGTTTCTTTCGAGGTTTTTCACTCACTCTCCCATTCCACTTCTATTGCAGTTCTGTTAAATGCTAATCAGAAAATTAGAAACTTACCTTGACGTTCTAAAGCATTTGTCATGATTTTCACCAAAACTAGTGCTTTGTTAAGTGATGACGGTACAGTAGTTTTCAGTCCGTATAGTAGCAGATTGAATAGCCACAAACTCAAACAAGTTTGCACAAACGCAAGAATTTTCAATTTATTCTAAATGTATCAGGCTTCTGGCTACTGGCTTGTAGAGAAACAAGTGTTTCCATTATCCTATCCAATACCAGTGGGGACGTGAAATTCTTTTACAGCTAATACACAATTAATCGGTTACTAAATTGAGGGACTTTGAGTGGAACATCCTATCAGCTGTTCTGTTGCTTCCGGTAGCATGCTTACATAGGTCCTGTTCTTGAGCTAACACCATGTGTGCGCATAAGCTTCGCGAACTATTGGCACTAGCTGTGACTTTATAAGTGACATTCGTAAACCGAACTATTTTCACATCCTGTGAGAATAACAATGTTACCACCCACATAACCAATTCTACTTTATGGTGCACATTTCCTGAAATCACTTGTCAAACGGTTTGAGATTATTTAGGTCAAAAACGCACAATCGCATAAGTAATGACACTATGTTGAGTTGAAAGTAGAGGGGAATTTCCCTGTGATAGTGCGTATTATTCCACCGGAACTAAGCTCACCTATTGCATTTCACTGTAATTGGGTAGTTTGAACAAAGATGCTTTACACACATTTGATGGGCATCTTTGTGTAACGTCTCAAATAGGTCACCGCAGCAGCTCCACTTCGAGGACGTTCACACAGGCCTCCAACTCCGCTGGACGGTCTCTCACTTTAGGCGCAGAGCTGTCGAAAGAGGGCCAGTTAACCTGGTTATCCAGCAAGTCTGATGTAAAAATGAAACGCTTAGGACAAGCAATCGAAGGCTCGTCTTTCAACCACGATACTCAACTGATAGGCTTCGGTGTGTAAATTTGACACACATGAAAGGATCTTAGTGCAGTGGTTCATGTCCACTGAAAGTCAGGCAACCCATAAGCTCACTAGGACTTTCACTGTACATAGCGTTATGTTTCAGTCAGCATGTCTTGAGGTGGTGAATGAGAACGTAATACGAAATCCGATCAGTCGGACACGTTCATGAGGAGTCGGATCTGTAACGGATACCAGAATACTAGATTTCACACATGTTATAACATGAACCTGATAGTCAATGTTTGTGGCGATCTGTTTCAGTCTCGTTAGTGTACAGTTGTTTCACAGTTGTACGATAATTACTTAACTCTCCATTGATGACAGAATGGAACTAGGTTTGTCATCTAGTAAGTGTTACCGTATTTGCGCATACATGAAATCGAAGGACTGCTGCACCAATGACGAAGCACAAATGACAGCAAAGATTATAATTTGGATCGAGCATAAAAGTATTCACTTTTCATTCTTCGCCAGGTTTTATCAGAAAACTGAATGTAATAGGTTTTCAGAAAAACAAAAAATTTCTTCCCTGAGTCAAATTCAAACCAATATTGTAATCTTACAACCGGAAAAACGGGCTCCCACACAGTCGTTACACAGACGACCAGAGATCGACTGTCGACACCGGTCTACAGTTATATTGTGAGATTATGATCAAAAGGAGTGAACCAATTTCTGCGGTTTGAATGTAATACCTAACAGCTTGACTTCAGCTAACTGAGTTCTGGATAACAGTCAAACATGTGGTACTAATTAGGCCTGCCGGGTGGCTTATCTAAATGCAATGACTGTGATGGAATGTGAATAATACTTAACGTGACTTGATCGGAATTGTCGAAATTCAATACAAACTATTGTTGTACTCTCGAAAACAACTGGGGAGCCAGTTCAAAAGTTATATTCAGCGAAAATGCAAGGGACAAATTCAGTTCAAATTACGCGTCACAAAATTGAATTGTTTATGGAATATATCGATGAGGTTGGGTAAAATGTACACCAAGGTCCTTCGTTTAGTCATTTATCAATTTGCAGATGATGAAATTGCACCAAGAACTTCTCTGAACTTTGCAGCATAGATAATGGCTTTTCTGTTAAACTAGAGATTCTGTCTCTTAATATAACCGCTGGCCTATAATAACGGCGTGTTCACTTGTGGTCCCCAAATTTAAAGTGGCTGAAATAAATTCGTCTTGCACTCATGGATACTGTGTTTAATGAAATGCGGTTACGTGTTACTAGCGCGAATCTGGTGGGATCTTGGTACTGATCAGACCACGAAAACTTCTTGCAGACCTCTCTTTTAATTTGGACAGTAAACATACGCGCTAGACATGCGGACCGAACAACACACCTGACCTTTAATCCATCGGAAAAAGTCTCACATAGATACCACCTATGTAATCAAACAGTTGTTTTGGTCTCTGATTAAATTCTTTAACTGGTTTGACCTAATAGCATCGGCAGTCCTCAGAAGTGAGAAGGAATTCGCAACGGTGGAGGAGACACTTAAGCAAGCACCTGAAAACCAGGACGTCCTATCTGCTTATTCTGATTCCCTCGAATCCGTGCCATTCGCGCAAACTACCCTTTTCGGTCATTCTCACGGGGTTTTCTAAATTCACATAAAATGTGCGCGAGTTGTATGGGAAATACAAAACGAGTCACAGGGATCAGCAAATGTTTCTGTGGATAGGGTTATCACGATCTGTTGGAGACTGGCGGTGACGCTGGTGTATGTGTGTGAGTATGTGTGTGTGTGTGTGTGTGTACATGGAGAAACTGCGGACACGCCAACCATGACTGACATCGTCAAGTGGTTCACGCTTGGCCGGGTTTTAAGTGGCCTTGAGTAGTATGGCCATGGAAGGTGAAGGGTCGGTACGAACTGCTTCTGCGCGCACAGGCATGGATCATTGAGTGTGATGACGATTGTCCCAGCTGTGGACAGCAGGCGCTATCTGACGTACAAACGGAAGTTGGAAATGATTCGGAAAGATTCATTGATGACTAGTAACAACCACAAACGACCCAACCGTATCTTGAAAGAGCTTAATTGAGTTGTTAGAAGTCTATTTCCGGAGGCATCTACTTATCTTTTCCGATGTCTATCGTGTAGTATGCTCACCGCAGCCAGCTTGGCAACACGGGTGAGATAATGTACACAAGAAGAAAAACGAATCTTAGGCAAACTATGCTGGAAACACTTCATAAGTATTGAGCAATTGTTGCATGTTATGTACTATCCTTTTGCAGAATCGATGCTCTCAGCTGTACTTGGTCATGTTCTGATTGTTTTCCGAGCACCAACATCATACTTTGCACGAACAGCTTTATGTTTCAGCTTTAAGTGCAAATTTTTGTCTACAAAACACTCAGGGTCGTTAGCGTAAGTAGGCGCTTGTCGAGTCTGGCTTAATTTATTCTGTACAATCTCCGACGCACATATCTTTTTTGTGTTCTGGTCACCAAACAACAGACCAAATTCCTCATATACTTCAAGGGATGAAACACTGAAAAATACAGGCACTGGTTAGTTCGAGCACTCCTTTGATCTACTAACCTATGAATTGACTCATCTGAGCGACGAAACAGGTAAATATATAGATACTGGTTGTTGCCATTTCTTAGACATATAAAGTATAGTATACTGGGGTGTACAATGATTAAATTGACATGTGGGTAAACACTGTCCCCAGTAACAAAGACAAGATTGTCTAAATAGTGTCAGTAGACCATGCAAGTGACAACGAGATACAGGAGTTCAGCGAGCTGTAGTATAAATATCTTATTGTCCAACTGTACTAAGGTTAAACACTGCACGCACTACGATGAATTGTTCTAAATTTTAATGGGTTGTAGCGTTCTGCTGGTGTACGATCTAGTATAGGGCTCTATAAGTAGGTTGAGTCTGCTCCACAACTTGTTCTATGTCTGAAACGGAAGATCAATTTTGGCACAAGGACGAACAGTGCACAACGCACAAATGATGTAGTTCGTGGACCCCAACAAAGCAAAGTTGATTCCATTGAATAAATCTTAGTTAAGTCTGCTCTGTCATCCACAGAGACGGAAACCCACTGTCTCCTCCTCGAATCAGGTTGTATTCGTAGAACGTGACAACGACCTACCTGAAAGATAAAACCACAGAAAAGGAGGAAGGAAGTCTGTACCCAAACCTGTAAGTTTTAGTCATAAGGCTGATCAAGAGATATCTATAAGTCGTAAAACAATCCCGTTAATAGATGCACAAACTGAATATCTTACTTTGCTTTTAATCATTTACTCTGGAACATAATTTTATCAGGGCATTACTAAGTTTGACGTAACCTTCCAGAGTAGAAAATGGGGTTAGATTCCACCAAACAGTCTAAGTAGATAACACCTCAGTTTGCGATGTTTGTTAGTTTGCTAAAATTAGATCTACGCTTCAATTCCTAGAGTCGTGCATCAATGGACTTTCTTGACTCATCACTACCTTGTATATGCTGAACCAAAGGTCAGCGCAGTAGCGTATATTCTTACCACTGCCAGAACTAGAACTCTTACCACGCTTTCATAAGGCAACCGCATTGGTACAGTGGTCAACACGGTTGCTTCACGAAAACATGACCAGAGTTCTAGTCCAGGCCTTGGCAAGGATGTGCACTACTGACCAGCTTTAAAGAGAGCGAAACTCGAGTCAAGTTATTCTTTTTGAAACGGGTCGACTGGATATTCCATGGGAATACTACAGCTGCCATCACTTGTAGGTGATATTCAATTTACAGGAAAACCAAAATCTACTACTATTGAAACTTTTCGAATTCAATGTGATATTATGGATGTTCTCCGTGCACCTTCTTGCATAGTAAGCTGTTCCGGTTTTCCAAACGTTTATGCGCGTTCATATACGTGGTCGATGGAATGAATAAAAAACCGCCTAAAGTATGTGAAAATGTTCCTCTAGCCATTTGACAAATGCGCAGGAACCGCATTGCTTCACGCTTGCCCTAAACGTTTTGAATTGATTGTCGCACATGAACACAACTGTTTCATTGACACTGGTACCATCAAGTAACCTTGTTTGTCCTGAAGACCAAGAAAGCATTCTGTCCTGGTGTACGGCTAAACAGCCGAAATCAGTTAAATGAATGCGGCTTTGCTGTCAAAGCAGCCTAAAATTAGACTTGGAGAACACGTGACAGTTCATTAACAAATTCAGCCGGATTGTTTCTTTCGTGGAAATGGCAAGAACGACAATGCAAATGTCAGCTTCTTTAGTGTGGGACACAAACGGCAAAGTCTTGCATCAGCAGACCACTTTAAATTTAACAAGCCGGTGATCCGAAAAAATGAATGAGCTTCATGTTGCCGATTGTGGAGACTTATTTAAACTCATCCTGCAGCGACTCACCAGATAGACCAGTCACATATATCCACAATTCTCTTAGAACTTAAACAGGTGTATACGCAACAATACTAAATTCTTTAAAATAATCAAATCATGTTCATAACTACTGAAAACAGTCATCTATCTAGCAGGAAAATACATCATTACTCGTGAATCAAGCTAACTGTGTTGTCACGGCCTAACTATACCATCGACCTGTCGTTTCTTTACGGTAAGTCTTGCGCTAAGGGCTTAAGCAACTAACTAGGGCCCAAGTCTACACAGGTTTAGATGATTAACGCAAAGTTGTGACTGTAGCTAAGCAGTGTTGGTCTAACTGATCGGATTGTTTTCACCGTCTAACAGTAATCGAAAGCATGGAGTTTCGAGCTTGTGGACTGCTGAACAGTTATAGACAAATAGATGAAATCAGGCAAAGTAATTCTGACACTACCAGTACTTTAAAATGTATGTGCCTTAGTTTGGAATCAGTCGCTCAAGAAATACATCAGAAGGTCGTTAATAGTTTAAAAAAAGTGGCCAACACGTTGTACCAAATCACAAAACCAGTCTACTTTCACATAGACATTAATGGAAATTAAGTGACAGTGGTCTAAGATCAAGGAACATTGCGGGTTTATATACAACCTGAATGGTTGAAGCCTCCAGAAAGGACGCTAAAATGTCAATCCTCGCATAGCCGACGGGCTCACTGTTGTGTGTGCAGCCAGGGGGCGGTTAAGATTCAGAATAATCAAGTAGCCTGGCCGAACACCACTTGTAGTAGGAGACGAAATGCGGATATTCTTTTCAATTCAGCTGATTACGAACAGGTCATGAAGACCTGGTGAATTAATCACAACTGGCAGAACCTGAGGCTAAATGTGCAATTTTCATGGATAAATTTGTTGCTGGTACGTAGTATGAGGTTTTGGTTCATACAGGTTGGGCACCATTCAAAATTAATTGCAAATTTCGGATTTCTATGAATTTTTCAGCCAATCCTTGTCAAAAACAAGCAGTAGACCCAAGTTTCGTCCTTATTGGAGCTCCTTAGTAGTGCCTGTCTCTGCCACAACCTGAATTCTGGCTAAAGCCATGTGTTCATGAGGTAACCGTGTTGAACACCTCGACGTTCGCCTCACTTTAAGCCTGATCAAATTATTATAAGTGAACGCTCAAACACCGTCGCTTACACAACATTCTCACATGTATCCATCCCTATGATAAGTGGTTATTGGCATTAAGGTTTTCCCCTGGGTTGCGCTTGTATGAGATGTGTCAAGCTTGATATACTGAGCAGTAATTAAATCTGATTGAGGAGAGCGTTTTATAGCCAACTATATGTATTACGAGATGTTTAAACTACCTTTAGTCTTTTCGATTACGAACGGAAAAAATTACAGCATACACAGTATTAATTGTAGAAACAGCAGGGGTTGGGGCATTTCCAATTCTCAGGGTGGATAACCCGCTTAGTTGGGCAGTTTTTGCACATGTGGGCCGGACGGTGATTAGTAAGCGGCATTACTCTGGAAAACCTGGGTAAGTTAAGGGTCAGATTGCTGAAAATCAAGTTGGAAGGGTAGACTTTATGAATAACTTGAACAGGCCCTTCAGCGGACGGGGTCTGGTTTTAATGTGTACGTTTTATCGCCATCGTCTTCTGTCATTCGGTTTATGTTCATTCATTCCGGTTGTTTTTAATGTGATAGATTAAATCAATAGCCTTTGTTGTGGCAAGTAACGGTTGTTATCAAGCTGACCCATACTGCAGGTTGATAGTGGAAAATGCAATTCAGCCGCGGGGCATATGTAGGTCAGATCACAATGTAGTTATAGACTTCCGTCAGTTGTGATAGTCACTGTCGTTAGACAACGTCCGAAGAACTTATCACATATAAGACACGAATGATCTGGTCTTGCTGCACATTTCGAAAAAATGTCTAATGGTCTTTGTTTGCTAGTAGAGCTCTCTTCAGCAATTTCCTCTTCTCACTGTAGACAGTTGTTGGTGTAAACTAACATTCCAGCATTACCAATCACTACAATTTACCTTGTCAAGCAATAAGCGTCAAAATGAACCACTCTGTCCTCAGGTGAGTAGATTTGTCCAAGGACAATAAAAACGTGGTTCTACTTCTCTTCTAAAAAAAAGTGGTTTTAGTTAATTGAATTCAAAATGCCTTGAAATTTCCAATAGTGCTATTGGCAGTATGGATTAGAGTAGCATCATGTGCACAAACTGATACTGTTGTATAACAAGCAGTTTCGTTGTGAGTAGTGTGCTACTCACAAGTAGTATATTACCTGCAGACGACATTTAAAAACAAAAGAGCAAGCATCGAACGCGACGGACAAGAAGAAATTATCGGAACAGTGTTGTGTGAGAACTGTTACCAAGGCGAATGATAACGTATTGTCACCCAATGTGCGTGAGTGCATGTCTGCCGTACAAATGAGTGCACGTGTTTGTGGTTTAATTTTTGACACGACCTGTACGGGAGTTTGTTCAGTAGACGAACTCACATGCGGACACAATAACAATTTGGTTCTGTTGATGTACGTACATTCAGCCAAGTCACAGTCAGTCCTGTTTTACGTCTGAATGTCACAATACCAGCAGCTTCGTACTGCCTGAAAATTTCAAATAAACGGCCGAAGAAGAAACGAAAGAGTTAGACCAGATGTTAGGAAACACTGTCACATTTGTGCTTACTAAACGGGAAAATTTGAAATGTTAAACCTACATAAACACTGTGGTAAACAACGCATCCGGTCAAAGAACCACATGAAATGAACTGGAGATTTTGGAACACAATAAAGTAGATCGAACGACAAAAGAACCACCTCATTGAAGAGGATGTATCAAATCACTCGTGTATTGAAAAGACAAGAATAGATGACAAAACAAAAACCAAAATTGCAACCAACACACTGTTTTTTTCCACTGAGAATGACCATCCGATATCTCATCCACTGTGCTCTAGGAACAAAACACAGATGCCGCAAGATGTATGGTGAGTATTCATCCGTAATGCTCCATACTAACAATGACGACCAAATAAGCAGTCACTGATAATTCAATACACATTTTCAAGTGGGTATCTAACTGAAAAATTTTACAACGTGGTAGCGTTGAAAAACCAAATGGAATTTTGTGAAGTGGCTAACAGGTTTTCTACGGATAAATGTTAGTCAGATAATTACACTATACAGCTACTGTTACAAATATTGTTTATGGAGATAACATTAAAAACACTGATTTGAAAAACGGCAAGCGCTGAAAATAGAAGAAGATGGAGGGATAAAGAGGACATTTCAAGAAAATGGACTTACAATGTTCCTGTGATGGAAGTTACAATTGCAATCTGTCACCAAAGATACGAGATGAAACAGGACTTTACATCTGACCTCAGCTATGAACAAACTGCCAAGCTATTCTTCGACGTGTTCTGGAGTGTTTGGGGTGTTATAACAAGCAGCCTTTCGTGAGGTGTTTACAAAGAGGCGAGTAGTTATCATCAGGCTCTCACACGAAAGCATTACAAGTTTTCGTGGAACCTAGTACAGTCATTTGTTAAAAACTACCAATTACATACACGGAAAGTACCAGTAAAGGACTAGCAATATCTGAAGGGTGGTAAATTATTTCGAAGTGTGTGCTGATCATCCGAGCATAGCGGACTGAGTAGTTCCAATACCACATTGTATATTGGGCTAAGTTAAAAGAAATACAAACTGTATGGAAATTAGCTGTAATCATCGGGGTGCATAAAGCAGTAAATGTTAATTGACTCCATCCGGCTATATTTGGCTCCTGAAAATCTGATGAAACTGTAAGCTGTTGAGAAGTGGAAAACAGCTGTTTTGAGGGATTGGTACCGATGTGAGTGTTTGCATTTGTCAGAATCGTAATTGGCAAAAGTCGCTACTTAACACATCTTACTGAACCAGTTTGACTTCCGCAAGGAAGCCGAAGTACTGTCTGAAATAAAACGTCGACAGTCTGTCCTGGTCTGTCCACCTTCAAGTCGGACAGCAACTGCATATCAGACTTAGGCGCGAAGGACAGCCACTATCGTCCAGCACTCATTACATGAATACAAAGAAGAACCGAATACCTGATGTGCTCTGAAGTTTATACATACATCATAGATTTAAAAATTAATCACTCATTAATGCTGAGTACTTTTTGTAGATAATTGTCGGCGATGGTCAATGTATGCTGGAGACAAGAACCGCGCAAAAATGCCGAAAACTTAAGAACAACCAAGTTCAATTATGAGAAAGAGCAACCTGGTTGTTAGAATACATGCTTTGTCAAATACCTTACAGGCATGATTGAACTGATTGGTATAAGGACGTGTAAATGGGGGTAAACCCAGCGCCTTTGATGACAGAGTCAGTAAGTTTCATGTCGCACATTTGATTCGTTAATATGCATTTTGTAAGAAATCGGTTACGACGAAACAGAGTGAGTAATCAGTAACTCATAAGATAACTTGACCCAACAAATGAATACGTCACTTGTATTGACTCACGGACCAATCACGAATTGAGGTAACCTGTTACAGTAGAACGTACTTTGGGCGCTTAGATCTTATGCCCATGCTATCCAAACGTCATTCGCATGAACGACGTCGAATTCGGCTGCTACCCCAAGGAAACCGCAAATCGTCGTGATAAATTTGTTGAGGAAGAGAGATTATACGAAATGTGTACACAAATTTTAGAGGGGTATGAACAGAATCGGCTACTCTTAAGAAGAAAAGAATATCGATCTCACCTTTGACAAATCAAGCTGTGAATGCCAAATTAATTGAAAACAACACAACGTTACAAGTAAGTTGTAATACGCCACGTTTTAACCATCTCCGGTGAACTTCTTCAGAGGTGTTTTAATTGAAATCCTGAGGGATGCCACCCGAGTTGGTTGAAACTTAAGGTATTACAACTTGCTCGTAACGTTGTGTTATTCTCACTCCAATGACATATTAAACAATGACATTAAACAATGATTCACTAAACACGGCACTCAAACTGTTTGACTTCATTCATACTGAACTTGGTGCGGATATCTTATAAGCTAAGAATGGTTACTGATAAAAAGACTGAATCTGAGCTAACTTCCTTGCTGCGGATCCTCGTGAAAACGACCTTTACCTCAATGTTTTATTGGTAAACATAACGAAAGTTAAACGTCCGTCAACACCAAGAAGGCTAACCTGTCTGATGTTGGAATGCCGGCTAACTACAACCAAGCAAATGATCTAATACAACTGGAAAGTCTACGATGGATTGAAACTGGGAATTTCTTTCAAGTGAAAACCGGTCGTTTATCAGCAACCCACAAAGTGGATGCCTAAGTGTATCATCCCCATTCGTGCCTACTCTTTTATATGCTCCTGTCGATCAAACCATATCGGCTACTTAATTAACTGTCTTTCTCGAAGGATACGTGAGCAACATGCATGAACGATCAAAAAGTTTATATAATTCATTCCAAGTATGAATCACGGCACCGAATTCTACGGGAACCTGCTTTTCGATTTATTCTCCATCTCTCCTATCGTCAGCCTAAATCAGTCGGATTCGGCACTACAAACTTCTTGTACACAATCTGCAGATCTACGTTTAAAAGAATGTTGTTCAAACTTAACGGCTACTCTGTCTTCAGCATCCACCTTGCAACTCCGGAAGTCACTTTAGACACGTAATAGTTCTTCCGTCCAAAATTGTTGAACGCAATTATGTGACAAGTTGCTATTGTCTGTGATTGTTTGACGACCAAAATTATATTAATTGTTCTGTAGTTTACCACATGGTAAGTAACCGAGCGAAGACTGTTCAATATACCGTTTTCGACTTTTATTGTACTCCTAGGGCCGATTCGAGAAGTTTGTAAATGCTGCAACCGCTAATCACGTTCACACACATATGTACACATGATACTAGACATATGCCTATATGGCACTTATTTGTAGTGGTCTAGGAATCTCTTCAAATAGATTGTACAATTTTCACATGTACGCTAACCTTGGTTGTGACACTGCGAGCCTTCTAGTGATCGCATATTCGGTCGTCTAAATGACGATGTGTATGCTCATTTTGTCCCCATGCTTTGTCGTCAAGACTAGTGTGTGTTGACAATCATGTGTGGTTGTCAGTCTCCCAGTATGCACACTTACACGCTGATTCGTTTCACATATGAGTAAATTTTGTCAGGTTGATAAAAATTCGGTCTTTTTTTAAAATTCTTCAGAAAGACCCCGTTGTGAGTTTTTCAACAGATAAGAAACCACTGGTCTACGTGTTTCCCGATGCACTCATTAAAAGTCCAAATTGTCAGTAATTTTGATCTTTTCAATATTGCTGGCTTCTATGAACTTAATGAACTGTTGGTTAAAACAATCTTAGCCAAAAACCTTAACATCATCTGCTCGACTGCTAAACGGTAAGATATTTCGATTAAATTCGTTTGTTAATTCTAGTCAGTATTTGTCGAAAATAGTTGTCCAAAAACAAGAGTGTAAGATAAAGTTCACATTCGTAAATGTAATGTTGCTTTGTAATAACTTAGATCTCAGTGTAACTTGTGTATACAACTCTGGAACAGCACGTAGTCATGGTCCTCATGGAAACGTCATCGAATTATTACTGGTAAGTTGTGGGGGATTAGATTAACGTAAGTTGAATATCACTCACAATCGTCCCATCCACATTTCCCTTCCATAAGCATTATTGACGAGTAAATACGTTCGCATGTACTAATTCAGTTGTGCCTGATAAGAGCTCAACGACACTTTGGTCAATACGGGCGCCTCACCAAAGAGTGATCGGAGATTTTGTCACAACCGCCACCAATATATGCACTACTAATGAGGTATAACGTAAGCGAAACTTGAGTATATTGCTACCTTTTTGAAGAACAATATTAGGACATGAAGTAGAGCAGATGACTATGGAACTGAAAGATTTACTTAACATGGGTGATGGGTGCTATGACATACTAACGGAAAAGACCACAGAAAAGAATAGTAAATCCACAAACTATTATCCTGACCTTAAAAGCAAAACTCTGAAATCAATTTCTTTTTGTGAGTTGAAAACATTCATGGAGTACATCTTTTGAGGAATGTCATTTTTTGCTGTACGAATAAGAGTACTGGAGTGTAGTCACGTGGAGTCGTCCAATATATATAATGAAAAAATTGACCGAATATTCAGTAGTTACTCTCAAAAAAGTATTTAACTTTTTGTTTATTAGTTGGGAGGATGATAAACAGAAAGATGAGGTGAAGCCCATTCGCCTAAAACTCATACCAAGAAGTACACCAAACACTTCAGACAGTTGAACAGTTAAGAATAAGATCCTTAATGCTAGTTGATTACCATCATATAGATGAACCATTTGACGAATGTTCGAAAGATCATCTCGGAGGTTGAGAAGAAACAAAACAAAGTAATCAAAGCCCAAATATAGCCACTGTAAAAAATGTTTCTCAACCAATTAAGTTATGTTTTACTGAGGAATTACGTGGGGATTACTGACGGACCAGTTTTGTACAGCATAAAAAAAGATAAAAATATGTCTGTGCATAAACAAACCGTTTTGGTCAGAAGCGTTATTGAAACCTTGAGATACATCAGTAACTGCAGTGAAATTCTAGAACGTAAGTCTGCAGTGTTGATAAACAGATTGGGAATAACACAACAAGTTGCAATACTTTACGTTTCAACCACCTCGGGTGGCCTTCCTCAGGAGTGTTGTCATCAAAATCACATTGACAGAGAAACAAAGGTCACATGTTGTGTTATTCCCAATCTGTTTATCAACAACATGTTAAACACGACGCCCCAACTGTTCAACTTCATTCGTACTAAATTTGGTGCGGATATCTTATAAGTATGCAGAAGTTTAGAGGAGTCTCAACTGCAAAAACTCGTCATTCGACTGCACTTGAACCTGTAACAAAAACAGAATTTTCAGAACTCTTAGATTACTTGTCACTAATACAATTTCATTGTTCGTCAACGTGAATTGAGTGGGAACTCCCGTTTGGACTGGCAGTCGCCTGGTAGATTTCGTATGACACAGTGGGTTGGGTTAGTAATTAGATTCGAATATGAAATTTCTGATCTTCTGACTTGGTTTCGTAACTCAACTGGTAGTGCATTTGCTGGGTCTGGGCATGCTGCTCCCATCGTTTATTCCACTCCGGCTAAACTACTCACTAGCAGCACAAAGAGAAAGTTTGCATAGATTTTTGTTCAAAACAACCGCATGACAGTTATGTATATGTACACACAATGTATATACTGTAGGTATACCTGACGAACAGTACATGCTACGGCATACTTAGTGAATATTGTTCGACTTATCGTCACATAGTGTTCCATCAAGTATACCTGATACACATGGAAATACTTACACAAGTTGTATACAGTGCCATCTCAAATGAATTTGCAGTCGATCTTTTGGCTTGAAACTATAAGTCCTCATTAATAATTTATCAAAATTTTGTCCTAAATGAGGAAGACACCATTATTTCTTATGTACTGTTTTTAGATTAACCCCCATAGCCAGATTTTATAAATCAACCCAAGATCATAGTGTAAAGTCACCAACCGACATACATAATAACTCTATGACAAACATCTGAATAGGTGTGGTAATTTTGTTGACTAACATTCAATATTCGTGTGGTGAGTAATTCATCCACCGTGAAAATTATAACCAGGAGCAAATTGTATTATGTTCTCGGCATAACCATAACGCCCCATTTCATGATGCCGCAGATTCACACTTTACATCAAGAATCTGCTGTGAGGAAGACAAAGGTAAATATACTGTATAATACAATCTGGTATTTGGTGCAGATATCATCTGCTCAACTAAACGGATTAATTAATCGCACCGCCGGCATTTTTATCTATATATCGCCGTACAACACACTTATGAGGACTTGTATGGTCTACCCGTTGTCTGATCAGAGAAACGACATAACTTAAACAATTTCCCTGAGGAATTCTCTGTAGTTGTCTGGAATGAGGTTAGCGGACAGTGGCGGACAGCAATTAGATCGACCATTGGTGGGACTCGCAGCAAATGGTCTCCCTGGCGGGACACTCCTACGTAAGTGCCAATGGTGCAGTGCACTTCTCTCGGTCAGTATTAAAAACACATGATTCAATATTTTGTATATTGTTTCTGGGTGTTTCATCCTAATGCTACTGGAAAACCAGTGTAGTTTCTCTGTCCAAATCATGACATCCAACGGAATAACAGACCGGTTCGATGCAGCTCCCAAATCTTTTTCCACACGTGCTCTGAGGAATCGTTCATGTGACTGCTCATTTGTAGTGTGAAATATGCACTGTCTGATAAAGGTAGTAGTCTCTGTATGAGAAGTACACCATTTGCGTACAAAAATTGTGACCAGCGATCCAATCTAGAAATGGCTCTTCTGGAGAAGCACTGCGAGAGCAGACAAAATTGGACAGCCTTTGATGTGTGATCTTCTATGAGTAAACTGTCCAAAAAGGATTCCTATAAACGACCAGCTTCAGACAATACTGTGCTTATAACAGCGGAGTAAAAGCATTGGATTATCCGACTTTTCAGATCATTCCCCAACCTAAGAGTCTAATTTTCTTTTCATCGTTGCAGCCTTCATTGTTTGTGAGAATGGTTCCATATTACTGAACAACTTTAAGAAATTGGTAGAGAATCCCTTCTGCCGCACGTAGTAGTTTGACTGTCAATATGTCACAAATTGTTTCGACTAAAATAACGTCATCAAAAATCCTCTTGATGGACACCCCCGACCGAACTGTCAGCAATTCGATCGGTTCAGTCGTACGCTGCGTATCTTTTTGGTCCCTCGTACTAGCTGTCTAAGGATGCACATTTTTGAACTGCAGTGAGCTGCAGTCATCTATGCTCTAAAGTTTGTTCCCGAAATGGAAAAATTCATTTCTCCCATTTGCAATCATTAATTCAATCACCAGCCTGACTTTTAGTTTCCATACTCTACTTAACCTAGTTTTGTTTTACTGTACTATTTTGTCATTAATCGTCTGTGGCGCAGACGGTCATATATAAACTGGCTTATTGGCGTTAGGGTTTAACTTCGCCCCCTGCCAGCTTCATTCGAAACATATCGATTTGTTAAACTCGACTATCATGTTGCTGTTTCAAATCTGAGAATCCGTTTTCGAGGCACACATAACTCAACATGCAGACGTGGATAATCACATAGGTTATCAGCTAACCTGATCTACGTTGAACTTGAAACTTCGAATGTGAGTGATGAACCGTGTGCGACAGAATTAGTAGGCTAACGCTAAAACCTATCGGGCATGACACCATTGTTAGCGTTACAACGACAGCCAAAGTGAAGTTTTCACTAACAAAATGGGATAGACACTCTCGGTCACTAATGCACAGGATTGTTTGCGGTGTTCAATCCATACGACACATTTAAGTGTAACTTTCACTGCTCCAATGAAAGAGTTGCATGTCCTTTGGTTCAGTGTGAACAGGACAACGTTGCTGTCATTTGCTATTGGTTGCATTGCTTACGTGACCTCTGACCACTACTGGTTGATCATCTAAAACCCGGTGGTCAGTGAATATGACCAGCAATAAATAACACGACTTAACACGGCACAATCGAACTGGACATGATAGCTGATAAAGACGAGTTGAAGATGGACAGTAGGTTGGTAAGTATACCTCGTGAAGTTAAGTCGCAAAGTGCCCTTGTGGGAATTCTAGGGTGTGCGATTCGATGACCGTATGGACACTCAAACATTACAAGTTAATACTGCTTCAGTCTATGTTCGTATATTTGGAAAAGGTGAGGTAGAATTTCTTCGACACAATGTCATTGGTGTGACATATCGAAAACAACTGCAATAACATTTTCTATGCATACTTTTCAGCCGGATTTACCGCATGGCCCTCATACATGTGATCAAGTCTCTCTCACCCGTCTACTCGAACACTTGACCTTGTGACTAAGTGGTATCTTTGGGATCACAGCAGTGGTGGAGTGGTTTTTTGGAGATACACTGTTTCGTGTACAACCTCACCTAAGACAAACCTTTTCGTGGGTCTGCAAACAGATACAGTAAGAGCACATTACGGAACTTTTCAGCAACAAGCAACGTGGCATCCGTAAATTATTCTGCATCCGAAATAAAACAGCTGAGTACGAGGACAAACACCTTTGCGGGGCAAATTCATACTGGTTACGTTGTTGCCTTTTCATTCAGTCAGGCAAAGTGCTTGGGCTATGGTATTCTTTAATAGAATTTCGGGGGCTAAAATTGCTCCCAGTTGGACACGACCTTCGCATTCAGACTGGTCTCCCAGCTGGTCCACTTAGGATGGAAACACTGGATTCGGGTTTCGCTCTTATGAGAGTAAAACAGCAGTACGTATCCTAGACCGGACAGGAATTTGCACTCTGGTCAACTATGACATTCTGTCGGACGACGTCCCGATGGACGCGTAGGCTAGTGTGACAAACTACTGGTCAAAGAATAGTCAACATTCCTCAGCCATATTCTGTAGGAGTTAACGGTTGTGACAGCGTGCCCTTCACGTATTGTGTGCTTCGTTTTAACGTTGCTAACTGATCTCGTACAGCAATCAACAAAAGCTTAACCTAGTACAGTCAATCAGTTTAACGTAATGAAGCGGCTATCCTAGTCTTACGGTATTCAGAGTTGGTGAAGCAGTTCTGGATCAAAAATTATGGCTAATACTTTGTTTGGAAATGAGAGAAGTGTTTTGTTTCCGGATGCTCAAGAGTTTGGAACAATCCAACTATGTTGGAATTGGAGGAGTTAATAACGATCGTTGCTGCCTTCCTGTTTGTTAAGGTCTACTATCATTTGCGATAACTTATAGCACAAGCTATGCAAACAGCACAGCTCAAGAAATTTAAAAATCTTGATGTTTTGCAAAAGCGTTTCCGAAAGCTTTTCCTTGAGGGCAGTCATGTACGATAAGTTTCCACTCTTGACTCTGTGGTGACCAAAGACGTTGTTAGAAGGAAGTTGTGACAGGCCAGGCGTTATGACTATGCACTTGAGATCCTTACCGCGTTCCAAGGACGTTTGATATGTTGATAAACTCCGAGGGGTCCATCCGTGTAAATGGAAGCAAGTGCGTCCACTTGTCCATCATCACCTGACTAAGTTGTAGGTTTCTACTGCTTTTTTCACAAATGCAACTTAAAAATATGAGTCCTCTAATTCCTGACTTGAATTCTGAGTTGAATACACATTGCTGGAGCGCCTAACCGGAGGGTTGCCAAAATGACTTTGGTTATCCGGAGGGTCAACAACTGAAGTTTGCTTCCGTCAAATCCAGCAAGAGTTGACCAGAGGGTTACAATCATATTTTTACACGCAAATGTGACTCTGAGCTGTTTTTCTTCGTTTACCGTGGAAACAGTACGGTATCACAATGAGTAGGATCCGCGAATTAATTGAAATTAACAAAGTCACTGAAAAGAGGTTAGCCAAAGACCACAGCCAACCGGTGTTGACCACTGTTAGGGATGTCACATAACCCTAGAAAACTGTCCACTAACTGGAATGAGCATTTACCGTTTTTTGTAAAGCCGAATTCCTTTGATGTACCATCATTTTTTTTACCTCTGATGCCGACTCACATACTGGACGCTAGTTCGCTTGTTTTTTCACCCGATCGCTTGACCAGCTATAAAAACGCAAGAGCTGCATTTTGCACTTTGACTTCGGCTTTTCGCCAATCGGACTTCGGCACCCGGAACTTCGGGCTGAGACAATAGACGCTCTTTTCGGGATACCAATGTTTTTCCTTCGTAGTCGGCTTTGGGGGTATCGGCTCTTCGGGGTAAAACAGTGCGTACCATATCACTGCATCGTAGAAATCGTTCCAGTTCAATTGCATCCACTCGGTCGTTCCACGATATAACAACCACTCAACCGAATTTTTGTCGGCAAAGTAATCACTCAGAACGGTCATTAGGTTCAGTATCAGATTTGTTACAGGTTAAGTGTGTCATGTATCAAAACCAGTCAACGAAAGGAGACCCCTGGCTTCCAACCAAGTGGATTTCTGCAATTCACTACCACTCCTTGGCTGTAATCTACGGAAATCTCGTAAGTTTGGCAAGAATGAAATCGAACAGCCTGAGCGTCGTGTTTAAGATGTTTCCATTAAATGGGCTATAACAAGCGCAAAGCGTGGTGTAATACGGAACACTTATTGTTTACGTTACCATTCTAAGAAAAGTTGTATTTAACGTGAAGCTGGCTTCGTTCGTTGTCTCTCATCAAAATTTCAACACAGTTGGTCCCATACAACCATGGTGATTGGCGTTTTGCCTTTCATGCATCCTGGCTGCTGTTGTGAGCAGAGCGTCGCCAATTCACGCGGGGTGCGTAGAAAAAACCCCCTGGTTCTTTTCTTGACCAAGATTGTATAAGTTTATACAAAGTGAAGTCGGAATAGTTCCCAACGCTCGACCACATCGATCAGAATTATGTGTAGATTATACAAACCCCTTCCGGATTTGCCTCACGTGTATGTGCTGAATTCGCCGCTGCCCCTGTTGTTGCCTTTGTTTGCTTCCAATGCCAGTCGACTGCGAATGACTCTTGCTGGGTGTCAACTATCTCTCCAAATACCTGTCCTTACCCGATTTGCACAGCGACCCGCATTAGTTCAACCGACTCAACATAGTTTCATCAAACTTGGTCTTCTGACTGTTTATTCTGACCCCATCCAATACTTAAGCTTGCCTCCTCTGGAGATTACCGAAATCGATAAATAGATTAAGAATAACGCAATGTTGTAATACTCTACGTTTCAATCACCTCGGGTGGCCTACCTCAAGAGTGTTGTAATCGAAATCACATGATTTCGATTTTGCGTCATTCGTAATCTACTTATCAGTAACATGTTAAACAAGAAGCCCCAACCGTTTCACTTCATTCCAATTAAATTTGGTGAGGATATCTTACTGAAATCACTTTAAACAAAATCGTCTCATGACTGCAGTTACTTCTGAATCGAAAAGTTGACAGCCGCACATCGACCGATCTGAGAAGAATACATCGTAAAGTTATTCGATAGCGTGGTAGGAAGAACTGATGTGATAATCCTAACGAAATTTGAACAGTTCAGCATTGGTAGCCCAGGACAAAACAGTCATTTTTTGGCACACTCCTATTAACAACGTGACTCATTTTGTCGTTTGGTCATGGTGGGTGCTCCAGAAGCATTATCCCCTAGTAAACACTTAGAAAGGACTTACAAATTTTTGGGAGAATCGTTAACCGGTAATCTGACTGGTTCATCCGAACTGTCCATCTGACAAATTTAAACTTCCGCCTTTTTTGTGGCTAGACAGTGAACATTATTAATCAATCGTGGTAAAAATGCGAAGTTATCTCGACCCAGAGTGAATTTTGGTAACCACCTGGAAGGACAGGTAAACCGAGAATCATTCACAGGTTAATTTAAGTGATTGGTTAGTATTAATACTTCCGATTACGGATGAGCGGTCAAAGGTTTGGTCAGATTCGAGTGGATCATCACTCACATTTGATCACAGCCATCGCATTCACATAGATTTTACCGCCAGCCTCTTCCGAACCGGATCACTGGAGTCAAGTTTCCCTCTAGGCCTATCTCGTCCATACCACGCATGGCATTAGAACTCCGGTCACCCTTTCATGAGACAATCGTGTTGACCATTGTGCCACTAATCTGACAGTGAGCACGAACGAATTATCATTTGTGATGGCCCAGCCATGTGGCCAGAGTCCCAATCCTGACCGTGGCATAAATGCACATCAATGACAAGTTCTAACATGAGTGAAACTCCAGTCTAGTGCTTCTCTTCTAAAGAGGCTGGCTGGAATGTTTCAGGAGAGCTTGAACCGAGGCTGCAGTTCCTATTGTAGCAAAGCTCCGCAAAACCTATGGAATGAGACGAAAACAATTACGTCTAGTTCTACCTTTCAAAACGTGCTAGCTGGAAAAGTTGTGAGCGTGAAATTACTAGTCAGTTTAAAACCTCTAGGTAATACTTTTCTCAAGGATTTGTGTTCCAGCTTTGTCACACAACGAAAATTCGAGGAAATATTTGATTTTAACTAAGATTCCATTGTTGCTGACTAGTCCTGTGAAATAACTAGCGCAAATAAACCATTAAGAAAAT
Organism: Paragonimus westermani; assembly: GCA_008508345.1. Lineage (NCBI taxonomy): Eukaryota > Metazoa > Platyhelminthes > Trematoda > Plagiorchiida > Troglotrematidae > Paragonimus > Paragonimus westermani. The sequence goes on along the minus strand of QNGE01000065.1, from coordinate 296,534 downwards.
TTTATCATGAGGAAACATCAAGTTGTATCATATGATTTTGAATGGTATCCGCATGGTGAACGGACACCGACACCTACTGTTAACCTTTACATACCTACAGGTTTAATGTTGGTTATAGTGGATTTCGCTTTTCATCTGAGATGAACAATTTTCATAATGATACCGCCATCAAAAGCTTGCATCCACAAATAGTGCAATATAAACCACAGTACACGCCCACTCTTCTACCCTCCCCCCCCTTCGACTTGCTATTTTCTCTCCAGAACTCTTGGGCGTTCATAGCATATATAAAGATTGAACAGTACCAGTATTCGAGTACTGATAACATCCCATTCTTACAAGTTCTATCAATAAAAACTAACAGATTTTAGTTCCTCGGTTGAAACATTCCCAAAAAACTTCACAATCAAGCAGCGTAGTCTATTTATTCCACACCTTCGTATTCAGCCAGCCTTTAACCCACGATCAGGAGGATTCCCATGATGTTTTCTGCCCATGAGTGCAAAACAATATGTCCCCTTACGTCAGATATTAGAGTGTATTGTAAGCAATCGTAGAAAGTAGATTCTATCCGAATATCGGACTGTCCGTGCATCTGGTTAAACTTTCTTCCACTCGTTTATGTCCAGAATAATCAGTTACTGGAATACAAATTAAAGCAACCGCCTGTAAATTAAAATAGGTAGGTTTTTTAATTCAAAACCGTTTACCTGCTGGGGTTGAAATTTACTTACTTATGGACCACACTGCACCAAATTACCAGTCCTCTGGACACCAACAATCAGAGTCCAATTGATAACTCGCAAGCGATAAGCGGGAATACTCGTCGAGGGATGAATTTACATTATTCAACGACGTTACCGTTCTTATTGCTTGAAGAATCACAATGTATAGCTCCACTGTTGTGGGGTACCAAGTTTTCTTCGCATTTTCTATTGACTGAAAGTGCTACCGTCCAAAGTTAGAAGTTTATGGGCAACTGCTCCAAAGTGGCGTACATGTTACACATGTGAACACTTGTTTGTGCTAACGGATTAGTTTTTGCCATCCTCATTGAAGGGGTGAACAACAACCTACTACCGCTTACTCATCACGTTTTGGCTGTGCTACTGTTTATATCCATCAGACGAAATGGCCTCCATCAATTAGGGCACCGTGCAGAGAGGAAGCGATCGAATATTTGTGGTCATCATAAATGATTAGACCAATGTTTCAATCTGATGACCCGTTAATATACATGAATCTCCACGTTTCTCGTGGAATGCTTTACGGGACGGCCCCAAAATTTACATGCCGGAGATTCCGAGGGACGAAAACTGACGGGACCTGCGAAAATGTGTGCTCTCGGGCGGTACGGCGCGTGCGGTAATTTCATGGATATTGAGTATACATGACGTATTACGGCAACCGAGGTGATGGCGACCCGATCTAGACGCAATTTTTCGTGAAAGATGCTTATAACGACCACAAAGGCGTGATCTGTTTGACGAAAATATTACCGCAAAATCGAATGCTTTTTATCTGTGAGCGAATGTTGAATAAGTTCTGTGTGCGCATACTCGTGTGTAAATCCATCGGACAAATTCCAACAAACACATCATACCTTCGTAAGTGAACACTCCTTACAAAAAAGCAGGGAGATCGATAAGTTTGAATTTTTATAGCTGATAATGACAATGGCGTGCCTTGCATATATTTCGTATTTCCGTATTTGTGAAATGAACCTCGATTGATAGACGCACTCTCCTTGAGCTATCTGAGCATCGCATTTTGGACCGGAAGTCGACATCCTGGCACTGAGTATGTGAATTATAAATACACTTGACCATTACTTGCAGAGCTCAGTGTTTTGCGTGTGCTTTCCCATGAAACAAACCGAGCTCAACGCTCCCTTGTTGCACTCGTGCACTGATAAATTCAACGAGAATGGAGATGATCGTCAAAAAAATAAATTTTATTCAGCTGCGTTCCCAAGCCAAGAAATCCACTACTGTTTGCCTGTAAAATATCCTAGAAATTATTTCACGAGTCTTCTAAAAATAAACTGATTAATGCGAACAGATCAATTTTAATTTATGGACAAACGATGTTGAAGAATTTCTTGAACGTGCACTGAAACAGTCCAATTCCACGGCTACCTTCATAGACATATTCCTGTAACAGAATCACTTCCGTTAACTAATAATTCCCGGGGGACTAAAAACGTTTATCATGCTTGTCCAGTCTGATTTGACTTGACTTGAAGGTCGGGATGGCCCAGAAATAGTTCATCTAGAGGAGACTGCTTTTTTGGCTGCCAAGTCAACTGTGTTCATTCGCTTCGTTGGAGAACAATTCCGTTACCGTCCGTCCTATTGAACATTTTATCCCACTGACTGGACTACTTGAACTTGCTGATGTCTAATTGTTATCAGGTCAGCCTTGGTTCAACGTGTCAGCATAGTCCACGGGTAACCTCCATCTGGTTGGCTATCACATCAATAACCTACAATTGTACTGTCATTGTCCCCATCTGCAAGCTAGTGTTAGTACATTTACACGCACGTAGCGAGCGGTTGCAGCATCAATCGTAATACGAAGCTTGAGCGTACTTATGGGTATTTTGTGCTTACTTGAACCCAAAATCCCAATATAAGAAATTCGAAAGAGAGAATAGATCAGGCTAGCCATACGTTGCTGAATAGCAACAAAAGCGTGTGTGATCATGGAATCAATGGTTTCATGTAGAGGAAAGTTTGTGAACAGTGGCTGAACGTCTACAGATGGAATAGCCATTGGAAGACCGCTGGCTCCCCTCTTAGCAGACTTCTTCTTGTTATGAATTGAGCAAGAGCTAGCTTCCGAGATAGCAGGATTGTGATATTAGGAACGTTACGTCGATGATACATGGATATTCAGTCGATTCAACACAGGTGACAGACAACCTGGTACAGCGTCTAAATAGTTTTCACCATAACCTGAAGGTCACGTGTGAATTTGTGACTAACAACTGTTTGCAATTGCTACTCATAAGTAGCCGAGATGATGGCTCGGTTAGAAGAACTGTTTATAGGAAATCCACGTGGTCCAGCCAATAGCTAAACTTCAACAGTTTCACACCGGTCCAACATAAGCGAGCAGTAATAAACACGTTGTTCACACGCACAAAACAAATCTGTACTCACGAACAGCTTTGCACGGGAACTAGAATTGATCACTTCTGTCTTGCAGTCTAATGGTTACCCTAGAAATTTCATAGAAGGGCATAACAGACTAAAAGCACCGACCGAAGAAGTGACCACTTTAGAAAAAAGAGGGTTTACATAGAGTTGCCTTTTAAAGGTGATTACGTCATGCGGCAAACAACACAACGATTAAGAAATTCGCTTAGAAGAACATTTAGTGTGGCTGAACTCTGTGTGCTCTGTCGGACCCAAAAGCTACCAGTGCCTTCAATCAAAGCGGACCAGCCTCTCGGTGTCACATCACATTGTGTTTACCAATTTACATGTAACTGTGGAGAGCTTTACATAGGCAGAACCGAAAGATGCCTGATCTCCAGGGTGAAAGAACACTTGCCTAAATGCGTTCAGAATTCCGTGTTGTGGGAACACGCAAACAGCCGGTTTCATCAGTCGCTGGACACGTCCTGACCACTGGTCACGCTATCGATCCAGCTTGTTCATTTTGAATCTTGTTGCGTCATTCCAATTCAAGATTCCTGAGGTTTGCTGAAGCCGTAGCAATCAATCGCCTCACGCCAGTTCTCTGTGTTCAGAAGCAACTGTTTGTGAACTCGACCCTTCCTTGGACCTAGCGACTTATCTTAACCCGCTTATTGATTACCAACCCCTTGAACTGTTTGCTATGAGAAAGCCGATCTATGTTATTGTAAATTTGGTACTGATGAGTCAGTACGAAATGCTTGCATCTACCAGTTTTCGTGTTCTAACTCTTCTGTTCGAACTTCCTCGAGGAACTAACTGTATCAACTTTTTAAACCGACGATTTCCCGTTGAGAACTCACTGTGCCAATTTGGTATCCATCAATATTTTTCTGAGGGTTCCTTCCTAAAGAATCAACCCAGCCACCAGTTTAAGTTGGTTTAGGCTTTTGCCGTATTGCTCCCTCGTTGATTTGTTCTTTGAATATTTTTGCGAAGCACGCTACCTGCTTAACACATGTACACGATACTGCTGTTCGACCTGGCATTGAATGTGGTCACTTAAGCCACTGTAAACTCAACATGTTACAAACATCAACTGGCTGCATATTTTGCACACAAATATAAAATAAAAGGCAGTAGCATAATCAATCATTTTTCATTCCTGAATACTTTCAGACGGAATGACTGCAACAACAAGTGTTTCCACTACACTTCTGACTTCTTCAACAGACTCCCTCAGGTATCTCGACCGCCAATGACGTCTGAAAATTATGACAGAAACAGTGCCCGTACAACATTTACCTTACTCGGTGCTCGCAGGATGCACCGTTATAGGCTATCACTAAATTCATTCATTCACGATTCATGAGGTTAGTCAACATCACCACAGTCAGATTTAATAAACTGCCTCAGTATATGAGCCGCGTCCAAAAGAATTTGTCGGCAAGCTTTGTTCTGCTATAGCGCCAAGTGTGTGAGCATTGCTTCGTCAGCTACCGGTATCAAGTGTGCAATAAAGCACTTGGCAGCTAAAAGAGAGAAATATAACAGTTGACTGCAATGTTATCGAGAAATCGAACAACGAATATCCTAAACAATCAAACACAGACATTCCATCACCGAAATGATGGAGACCACTGTGACAAATTATGCCAGTATAAATGACACGGTTATACAACAATACCAGCTGTCCCCATGAGAAATACAAACGCCGGAAGCTAAATCAGACGAAATTTAGTCACGGCTGTTAAAATTTAAGTATCTGGTCATAGAGAGGTATCTTCCTAGAACAGATCACCAAGGGGAGCAATGGGAGAACGGTCAGAAATCTTTGTGACTAGTGTTCAGTTTGACTCCTTGGTAGACAGCTTTCCTAATAATGCTCACTCATGATGTGTAATAACCTGTCACTCCCAGCTCCGTTGGTCGAAGGCTTGACTGTTACAGAGTGTCCAAACTACACATACGGTTGGACACCATGTGAACAACTTAGTAAACCTGGCTTTTCCAGAAATGAGCGGGTTTCTGCCTTTTACACCAATGCCAAGTTGGTCCGTATTCAGGGGTGAATGGAATAAACGTATAAAGATTACATGTAGAAGGAGATGAAGAATGATGGATCGGAGAATAAACGGTATTCATTATCGGTCACAACCCCCACCTGTCGACCCACCCATGTACATATTAGCCGTGCTACCCGGTTTGCAGTCGAAAGCCAGAGAAACCTCTCGGTTAATCATAAGTTTACAAGGTAACCAACTGTGAAGCATCTGAACCTCGGCTGGATCTGAATCAGCGTCAGAAGCTTCATGCTTCATGTGAGTAAGTCGAGCCCTGAAATCATGTGGAAAAATCATAAGTTCCAAATTTGTACTGAGGGATTCATCCAATCCGTTGTGTCATAGTGAATCCACTAGCAACACCGATGGGCACCTAAAATTTGCTACTATTAAATTATCGGGGAAAGTGAAGCCATCACTGATGTCAACACCTGAGCTCTCTTAGACGGCATGCGATTTTAAAAATTAACCACTCGTTTGCGTTATCATTATCCCCATTCCGTGTGACTATCTGACAGAGAGTCCGCACTACAAAGAATGACGACTTCCCTGATTTTGTTATGATGACCCTAAACGTTCAGGCACATGTTGAGGTCACAATAGTGACAGACAGAACAGAAGCTTAAATGACGCAGGTGGACTGACGGCATCACACTGCATGTGCATTTGCTAAATCGCCATTTCTTTAAGCACTGTTCAATCTATCCAGGGTGCGCCTCCTGCAAGGAGTTAACTCGAGCCATCCAGTTCCGATAGGGACTGGCGTCTGGAATGCACAATTCGGTTGGAATGATCAGCCAATGTTCCACGGTTTTATTTGCAGACAATAAGAAAACCTATCCTATATCATATAACCACGCTGCATTGCTCACACTGTCTGATATATTCGACACAACCGCGTAAACCAGAACTTGATGAAGGTTATGTACCCCCAGTTAATCAACCAACAAGCCGGTACGATTGCCAGTATAATCCCTACTTTTCAAACCCACCGTGATCGGGGTTGTTTGCGACCTCCATTTGTAAACGATGTTGATTCAATGCGTGATCATCATATACAACGAGTCTGAACTGACCAGACTGAGAAGTACGAGAACAATTGCCGAATTACTGGCTTTAATTCGGTGCCTATTATTGAATTTGAAGAATGAACTCAATCTCATCTGGCTTATCCGATTACCACACATGGCGATGTTATATACCTCGAAGAAAGCAATTTTTCTACCCGGACTGCTAACTCAGATGGTCAATGACCTTTGCTAACCAAAATTCTTATGACACTGTTGTACGAAATTTACAGCATTGAATGCCTTTGTTATCACAGATATCTTACAGCTAACATGCATGGGCCTATAGACAGTTATGAGTTTTATGACACATTGTAAAACTTCTTCGTTTCCATAAAACATTTTTCTAGTGGTTGGTCACTTTTTCCATTCTCATTAACGAATTATATCAGTCGCTTCGCATTGGCAATGGGGCAGTGCCTTATTTTTGACAATCAATCTATTTACATCTACCTTTTCGGTACAGTCGCCTTCTCTCACCATAAAAGAAGTTTACTGTAAATTGTCCCCAAACAAACCATGGCATGTGGCAGTAAGACTTGGGTGGGTGACATAAAAAAGTTTTAGCTGATACAGACATGACGATTAGTTACTTCATCTCCAATATGGTTGAAGAATTTCGCGACAAGTTTTTGAGCAACCGGTAATTTGGTCTATCAGTAAAGCTTCATTCCACAAGCAAAAACACTTGGTCTATAGAAGTTTCTTTCAGGGATGAATCGTTACCAATAAACTAAATGGTCGATTGCTTACAAATTATTCTGAAATCAGAAACACTCAATAGACGTCAAACTTATTCTAACCAATGGTTAAAAGATGTTTGTCAGTGGGTATAAATTAGTATGTGATTGGAAAAAACGCAGACGTACAAGCAGTATTAATATATAAGTCCGAAGAATACCGTAATCATCGGGATGTGATGGGAAGTATAGTTGATGTACACAGAGCTTCAGTCATAACTGGTCGGATGATTCACGTGTTTGGTATGTCGTCCATTTTCTATCACCCAAGCCTTCTATTGTTTATAATCAATCAGAAAATCAGAATATCGATTTACATGTTTGGTGACATGTTATTTCGATTCGATGGGAGATTCCAATCAGGTGGTCATGGTTTCGAGGTAACAGGACTGTTACTGTCTCCTCATGAAACAATTAAGCAGCCCTTGTATCATTCACAACCAGGTGTTGTTGGTAATCGCTGTATGATAAGCCTACCCATTTAAACTATGACCAGTTTCGCAGTGGTCAATACGGCTCCTTTATGAAAGTACGGTCGGAGTTGTAATCCATGTTGTGGCGAGTATATGCGTCATTGAAAATCTCTAACAATATCCAAATTTGGACCAACTGTTTCCTCCCTATAGGAGCTGACTAAAAATTCTATGCAACTGAGAAAACTGCTGTCAAATATTCACATAACATTAACGTACTCCTTTTGAGGATACAGGCCAACTGTGTGCCAGGGGGCATGAAATAGGCAATAAAATGAAAAACATTTCCCCATCTTTCGTAAGTAATTTTTTCAGACTGTGGATCTACTTGCATATTGATCATTAACATATTTGTACTTGAGAACGTACGAAGTTCCATCCAAACTCCCGTGATACAGTTGCATAAGTTACACGTGGATTACCGCGTATCTGAAATCAAGAGGTGCAAACGAGGTCTCGAAAGTTTACCGGAGTGGAAATCACTGAAGTGTCACCCAAGTGAAGTAAATACTTCAGACAACCAATTCTCTCAGAGAAGTGAACAACCGTTTGTGTGTGTGTGTGTGTGTTGACGGTCGGTCAGTCAGTGAAAGATAACGTAAAAAACATAATCTGCGTCATAGTCGATGAAGCTGAAGGGTATCGAGGAGTGAATAAATAGGCGGGCAGTTGGCCAGCATCACGCTGTGTTCATCAGTAACATTGCAGTGAGAAGTCGTTCAATAAAGCGGCATCTTTACTGATTAATTTGCACGTTCTCAAAATTCTCTTGAACCTGCGATTATCGACTGGCTCACAAAACAGCGAGAGTTTCATTTAAATATCCTGTGAGTCTCTTTCCCATTCTATCTGTTTGACTGGAGTTTTTTTGTGGTGCATTTTTACTCATCATTTTCTTGTCCGTTAAGCCCATTACATTCATTTAAATCCCTCATACTGTCTGTGATCACCCTGGGGTGGGCTCTGATCATATTCTCAGCCACATTCAGATATTCCACTGCGTTCCAAAATAGCCGCGCCCCCAACCTGATCACTTATCAGGCCATATACGTTGTAAACAGACCAAGCATTGATTAAAGAGTAGAACTATATATTCCCCCACCACCCCGCCACACTATTCACTCCTACTGTGTTTTCTGTCCGAATTCTCTCCTCCTCTCAGGATGAAAAAAACCAGGTACTTACCACAATCATTTGGATGGATTTGGTGAGTGTGGTTACAATTTTTGAACGAATCTCTTTTGGTTTGCGGTGTTCTGTTCGAATTATGGTCAGTCTACATCTACTCATAAACTACTAAAAGATGGCCACAGTTTCTCATTTGCACCCTGTGCCCAACCGTCCCACTGTTCCGTATGGAATCAGCTTAATGATCGGCTGCTTCAGCATGATTTCCGAAACACTTCATTCAGGAATCCATTAACGCTACTGGTGTAGCTCAGCTGGTAGAGTGCTTGCGGCGTGTGAACATGTTGTTTCTGTCCCTGGATCGAATCCAGTCGAATACCAGATTTTTCGCAGCTGAGTGTCCTCCGAATCAAATAATCTGCCAAACTACTTTTTAGGACTGCACCTTCGGTCTCTGTTAAGTATGTCAGAATAGTGCTGCGAACAGATAAGCTGTGGTTAGAAAGAGGAGCTGGAATACAATCTATCAAAGGTGCTCGATGTGCCAATTGTGGTAAATGCATAGGCTTGTTAGGATAAGTTCGTTGGGTCTGACTGCCAACGAAACCGGTCGCGGTCCCGCCATTAAGATGAACACGTGATTTCCCTCTTATTCTTAAACTTCGCCGTCACAACCAACTTCAGTTAGTGATAAAGTGAATCAGATCTATTTTATCGGGAAACCTATTTTGTTCGCTCTGTTCTTGTTTATATGTTTTTGATGATTACGGCTTGAAAACCGGAGATCTTAAGAAGCAATTGCAAATGCCATTAGGCTTTCACATTAACGGCAGTCTGGCTGTATGACTACCTTCACTTATCCAGCTCAACCTAAGTCGAAGTGGTTGGCGCGGAAGGTGATGCAACCTGCAACAACAGCAGAACGAGTGAACAGAATTCCTGTACCGTCCACCACAAGACAGGCTATGAGAGTAGGTCACATTATTGACCCAAACAACTCGTTTAACATGCTATCGTGCAACTTTGAATCCGCAACTCCTCACATTGTCTGAAGGGGAACTCATTAACACTAGTTAATGAGTTCCCCTCCCGGCAGCCTTGTGTAAATATAAACTGTTGTTTCAAGTAGTTTGTCTACCTTGGACCGATAACAGCAAGTCTTAAGTAAACAGCCCAGTCAATGACCATTTCCATTGTTGTTGCTATCCCCATGTCCTAGATATTTCTATGTTTGAAGTTCGTAACTACGAATGGCAAATGACAGGACAATGAACTATCAATACCAATATCAATATCAATACCTATCAGTACCTCTGTGAACTAGCGTCCTCAGTAGAATTCGTTTGCAAGCAATTGGCATGAAGTTAGAAAACGGTAAATAATTATTAATCCAAGTGCATTACGGTGTTCTAAGGGTTTTAGCGAGCCACCTTATCGTCTAGTAAGTAAACTAACCAGAAAATCATTACTGTCGCTTGTTTCTTCTTTGACAGAAACAGAATGACAAGAATGAACAGAACTCGGATAAAATGACAGTGACACGAAATAAATGACTGTAATAGAAATCAAGATCTCGTCTACGCACCGTTTGCATAAGCTGACACCAGTTATGGTATCGGACGATTGCAGTTCATTCATTTCTAAGGTTATCTTTGTCATTGTTGGACCCAGTAGATTGCACATCAAGAGGCTACCAAACTGTATGTAAGACAATTCTAGGAAATATGAACAGGTATTCCCTGTACATAAAAATACGCGTTTTCTGCGGTAATCAACCTGGAGACTAATATTAATCATGATGGGAAATAAATTTGGATAAAACTTTAACTTTATCCAGAGTCCCGTGGAATTCCTATGCTGTCAGTCTTGCAAACAGCTGTTTTCGGTATTCCCCATGAGGCCTTTACAATTACCTAGGGTAAGTACGAATTATATATGAAAAGTATAACAAATCAAATAGGTCACTGAAAGTCACAGAAACGGCGCGGATCACGGTAAATGCGTTAGACTGCCACATGTGTTTGTCATGAGGCACGCATTTGTCGGTTTCAAGCGATTTATGCCTGGTCGGATTTCCAGTGGTTGTGGAATCAGTGGCCAAGGTAGTTAAAAGGGTTTTGTATGAACTGTTTTCGGGCCCACAGACAAGGGTTGTAGAGTCTGATGGCAATAGCATCCACCGTTGATAACAATCGCACTCTGACTGTCTGCAAATATGTATCAGCACTGATAGTCTTATGTTTTACTCTCGTCTCCTTTCATTATCGGCGAACATTTAAATATTACGGCAAATGAAGAAAATCACAATACTATTTAGTCTACCTGCCTGTTTCGAGAAGTGATACGCTAATTGTCCCGCTAACTCCACTCCACAAACAGATTAAACCAACCGAGCACGGTGAATTGTATTAACAATGGAATTGATGAGGTAGTTTGAGCTGGTTGAGTCATAAACCTTATACGATCGAGACGAATTCGATGACAGAATTATCATGTGAAGGTTGGGTCGGGATATCACGCCGTCTAAACTTAGGAAGCTCGCCATCGTTTCACTCAAGCGTGTCCTGTCAGTTATGAATAAAGAACGATGTGATTCCTTTAAAAAACCTACCAAATAAATGAACTGAGGGGTTAATGAAGTCGAACTGAAAAAGTGAGTTTGAGTAAAGTCGGTGTCAGCGTGGACTGAATTGGCCTGTTTCCAGTCGTCTGGAAAAAATCTTTCGAAAAAAGGAATGTAAAACCAAAAACTCTTCTCAAAGTAAGCAAAAGTGGTTCAACAGTATAGAAATGCCAGTTTGAGTGACTAATCTTGAAAAAACCTGCTACTTTGATGATTCTGTCGGATTGGGCAGCCCGTAAACGCTCGAAACTCACATAGGATCCCATACGTCTGGCGGTCACAAGTAGGCTGCATGACTTTTCTCATAAAGTTTCTATTAATGTGCGAGCAGATAGGTTCATTACTGGATAATCAACTCCCTCTCATCGCCTATGATAAACGGACAGAAAATCACGTTCACAGCTCATTCGACACAAATACCAACACGGGTGAAATCACCCAGCGTCAATCAGCTCTGTGTGCTCGTTAGTGTCGATAGCTTTTAGGACAGTTCTAACTTCGGTAACATGACCGTCAGCGGTATATTTCTAGCGAAATCACCAACTGTCAGTACAACACACGTGGTTAAATGACAAAACGACTCGTTAGTTATGCTGTACGAAACAAGTGTAACCATTCGGGGCTCGCAGTAAACACCCACCCAATCAAAAGGCGGATGGGTTGTCAAAGTGAGACTAGTGCACTCAATTTTCTGCTCATATCCCACTGACGTGTGCTTGCTTGCTGAGCCTTGCACAACCGGGTTCTTCTCGCATCTTGGCACCCTAATCAGCCGGTCGAAATAGCATAAGTGAGACATGCGTTTAAGATCGACTCTGTTGCTTCAGTTCTCCTGGTCGGATAGTTTATCGATAAGATACAAGCTGGGGACAGATTTCCATTGCACTTCCAAAACAGCTTGACGTGACCGAATACCACCAACTTCTCCTTTTATAAAAAGGTCACTGAAGAAATTTGAAGGGAAAACCTCAAAATTCCAAGGGTTTGTTTATCAGTTAGCCATTTCTCTAATGTCCTTAGCTGATTAGACTGTTTCTTGCCAAATGTGGCCTTTTGCTATGTGTGGTTTACTATCCAACATTGTTACAATAGTGCCCCAACAACTTGAACAAACTACATGACTAATGTATGTAAAGCTTGCATTAAGTTGAGGATGTCATTGTCTTATTGTTTTTTGTATTGGTTTGCTGACGAACTGACCGCGAACTGCAAATAGATGAAAAACTGTCCACCAATGACGAAGTAGAGACAATTCTGATATTTAGGGAATACCGTGGGGATTAATCTAAACGACCAATGAATTTAGCCCACTTACACACTCTGTCAACCTATTGCGTCTCTGAATCTGTGGATAGTTGGAATGAAAGACGGGAAACAATTCATACTGTACAGACCATTTGATTGATCAATTTGTCGGCAATTTCAGTGTGTTATATGGCGTTGTACTCTGCCCAGCTTCACGACCTTTCCCTCAATTACTTTGCCTTAAAATACTTACGCAGGATTGCCCATGAAGGATAAATAAAACAGAATACTAATGGCAGTCATGTTTTTTTCGAAACACGAGTGGGTGATTAACAGTAGATTTGCGTATCAATGGTGGCTGACATGCGAGAAAAATTTTGAGGTTTTGGTCGCTGATCATGAAAAGGGCAAGGTAGTTTCAACACAATTCGAAGCCATGACTGTGCTACATTTCATTGGTCTCTCAATGCGTGTTGGTGATTGGACAGATCACAGTCGACCAATGGCTTTCGATCGAATTACAGGGACGTATACAACTTTCAGATGGTTTCTGTAATGCCTCCACCGATGGCTACGGAGAACGTTCGAGCAAATTGTTACTAACTAGATTTGAAGGATTAGGTAGATGGACTGACCAGATGACTGACCAGTGTTTGAAAGCAGAGAGTCTAAGTAGTTCCAAACCGCTTTTACATAACAACCAGTTTTAAGTTCCAAATAGTCACAATTTATACCACTGGACTGATTGCATGTTACACTGTACAAAACACGAGTATTTCAAAATAAACATTTGCTCAAAGACGACATCAAAAACTGAGTATGTCTTACAAGTACCTCTGAACTGTGAGACTCAGTCGAAAGCACACGCTAATCGATAGGTCAGTAACTAATCAATTTTTAAGCGTTTAGACAACAGTTAGTTTTGATCCAAAGAAAAGTTCAATGACTAGTTCTGGATCAACGGCCATTGAGTTGCTGCACAGTCAACTTGTGATGCACTAATCTTACCTCTCAGCTTCCTCTGAATCCTCAGGCGTACAAAAAATATGTTCGATTCTCACATCACTGGCTAGATCGTGTTCAGTACATTTGTAGCAAAACCCAGCCGGAACACGAGACAAGAATATGTGGTTTTCTGTCGTCGGTTGTAGAATCCTGGAGAGTGATAACCAAATTTTCCGTTTGACGACTCATCTCCATTCCCGTAGTCGATGCCCACTGAAAGTAAGACAACGCCACCGATCGCTACAGGTTCATCGCAAGCATGTCAATTTGGCAGACCAATTGGATTGCTGAAAGGCGAGAAGAATCTGAGCTTGCAAGGCTCAGTAGTCGCGCGCGTCACCAAGATTCGAGCTGAACTTTATGCATGTGGACCACACTGATAACTCATTATAGCGGATCTAAACGCCATATCCGTTGGGGAACAACCAAAAACAATGTTTTCTTCAGAAGAATTTAAAGTATGGTTACAGATGCGGACTGGTGCAAATACTATGCTATAGAATTCCTAAAATTTGTCTGGATGAATACGTTCGTGAGAAGGTTAATTTTTTCTGACAGTCCCTCATGTAAGATGGATATCCAATTCTTTTTATCTACAACCATTCTAAGCCACTCTCATGCCGACCAGTCCTAACGGCGATACCGCGAAAACCTGTGTTCATATCGCTACCTTACAAAAGGGACGATGTGGCACTCTTCGTGGAACAAAGAATGTAGGCAGCGCTAAATTGCAGTCATCCATTACCCAAACCCATTTCGTTGAACTGAACAACTCACATCCGATCAACTTCGAGAAAGGATCCGTTGTCCACATTCGCCAACTTAAATGTTATTCATGAATTTGTCTATATCCGCGGTTTGCAGTATGTGGGCCACACAGTGTAGGCGTTCCACACTCGAGTCTCCTAGAACCTTCCCAAATGGCCCCCGGCTGTTACAAGCGGAACTGCGAAGTGGGCAAATACAAGCACTTGAGGGAAGCTGGTTACCTAGTAGACCCCGTCAAAGCATTGCTTGGTATCTATCAGAAAATTAAAAACCAAGTTTTAGTTATGGCCAGTGTGGATGGACACAATCCACCTCTGATAGTGTGGATGAACGGAGTTTAGACAAGGTATAACTCAAGTGTATACAAATTCCTCCGTCATTAGGGATGCTCATAGACCTGATGGCCGAGCGGATAAAAATCATTAATTTGTAACGCAAAATGTAACCGCTTCGATCCCGCATTCAGACTACCTCTATCTGGTCAGTTTAGAAACGAACGAAGCCGGTCGTATATTATCGGCTTCAGGGGAAGCATGGAGCGACGTTATAAACACATTTTGGAGTTTTTCGAAGCGCTTGTAATGCACCATATAAAATCACAAGCATTTGATCAAAAAAAGATTATTGTGAAACTATCTCTGTATCTTGATAGTGCACTGCCTACAGTGTACATTCTTCGCATCCCCAGTTCTTTCTCCCCACTGTTTTTCATTTCACATCTACATCAATATCTGTCGTAATTATTTCCCATCGCGTGACTTAATGATGGTTAATATCACATTAGGAATTGAGTTATGTACGTTGCTTGTGATCAGCATGGACCAACCCACCCGTGGCTTTACAGTTATTGCGCAGTCCGCAGCCACAAGATTTCCACAACGTTAACCTGCTCAAGCCGGCATTTTACGTACGGTTTACTGTTTAGTATGTAAATTGTCCATGCCCTTTTAGTGCGGATGGACACAGTGCACCGTGTAAACCTAGTTTGCACTGATAACGACTACAAGAACACAGAACAGTGATCAGACTATTTCATGATACTCACCTCCAAACCAACACTGTAGTGCCAAGTTCATCCTTTTTTGGATCGACCAAATGAATGAAATAGGCTGAATGATAATCGAACCAACAACTCTTTATGTTACAAGCTAAAGCAGTTATTCCTTCGACCTACAAACCTGATTTACTAACTCTGAAAAAGACTCAAGCTGGACGATTATTTCGTACTCAAACCAAACTCAGCCACTGGAGACCGATTGGATGTGTATGGGTGACCTGCTCAAGATCAACTGGTCTGTTCTTATTCTGCGTGGGCATAGTGGAGGAAGACGTGGGAGCGTCACAGATTATCATAATGTCGATCTGACGCCAAGCACCAGCGACCTGGACTTCACTCTCAACTGTATTATTCCGGACCTTTGAAACATATTCACATGGTAATTTGTTTGAAGTTTTGTCACAGGTGACTAGCGATCATATGGGGAGTTGAAAGTGCGTTACTTTGGTCACCATGCCTTTTGCTCAGTGTCGTTCCTATAGGAATCTGTTTAAAGCTTTTTATGCCTGAGACATGAACTCCGTTGAGCTAATAAGCAATGCACATCGTATTAGATGGTAACAGTTAAGCCAAGGAACCGTAGTGAGGAGAGACGGTCTCACCATACTATTAACACCACTATTCAGTAGCCGCCTGGTTAGAAATGATCGCGGGATAAATACCGGAGAGATACAGGAAGGATCGTTGGAAAGCAGAATGACATATAATGACTTTCGCCACATGACAGAACTGAGACACGGTGTCCGGAGCGACTGGAGCATCCTCAGAAGAGTGCGGTGTGCAAATGAGTGTTTTTGTTCCTAGTCCCGTTGAGACGCTTAAGTGGTGTATTGGTTTCTTCAGTAAAATAACCTTTGTGTCATCCACCTTCTGGATTCACAACAGAAAATCTTTAGTTTCAACATCGTCGTCCGGCGATGACCCCCAGATCCACTTGTATAAAAGCCGAATAAGAATAGTTATAACATGTTAGTAAAGTTTTTCTTCGTTATAATCTACTCACCGCTTTTGTTCCCATCTCTGTTGGGACGGATCATTTATGTTTCACACCCATCACTACTCGCCGTCTGCAATCGTAATGCAAATGGCTCATTCGCTGTGTTGTTTTTGGCTTCAGGTGAAGTTGTGACCGATATGCTTGTGGATCTATAAGAAGCAGTAGACTAGGGGTTGATCCAACGACTTTCACCAGATTTCCCAATCACTGACGGCACTCTGAAGATGAGTGTCAAAAGTACTGAAGCCCCAAAGGGTGAACTAATGCAAGAAACGTAAAATTTTGTCTTAGAAATTAATAACAGTGGATGACAGCATTATCGCGAAATCAGATAGCAAACGCATCCCAGGCGAAAGTCGTTAAAACAGGGCGAACATTATTACGCATGATATGCTTCGTTCGTTCGCATCAGTTGCATACGAAATCATAACCGAACAGATGAACGGATGGATGCGTACAGACAGAAATAGTAGTGATTGTCTAGGTTCTGAGGGTGTGGGTGGCACGTTTGAATATTTGAATTTTCTCGATATGAGAAGAAATGAACTACAGACAAGCAAATACGAGGTCGGACAGATAAGAGGCTGTTCAGCAGGTGATTCAACTTTCATGTTTACAGTGATCGATCAACAAGTGAACTAAATAGAATAGAGTTAATCAATACCTGTTAGATTCATCCTGGCAATGAGCAAATTGACAAGAAATGGAAAATATGAATTCAACGCTGAATTGATGAGGGCATGGAAATCATTAACAATCGATCGCCATACAACAGAACAATAAAGTAAAGTCAGACTGACGTATCATCTGCTTTTGTACCTACAAATGTCATTTATTGTGGTGTACAACTAGTGTTGTGAACCGGGAAGACGGATGACACAGAAGCTGTTTATTTGGGAAAACCAATACACGAGTATGCGTCTCAACCTGACTACGAACAAAAACACTCATTTGCACACCACACTCATCTGAGGATGTTCCAGTCGTTTTGGACACCAAGCCTCAGTTCCATCATGTAGCAAAAGCCATTCCATGTGATGCTACCCTCCAATGATCCTTCCCGTATTTGTCCCGCGACCATTTCGATCCATGCTGTCGCTTCGCTACTGAATAGTGGTGGTGTAAGTAGTATAGTGTGAACGTCTATCCTCACTGCACCAGCACCTCGAAGAAAGCTAGACTGTGTTTGTTTATACACTGATAAACAAGGCTGATAACCTGGAAGAGATCAATTGTGCGAACAGGGTACAGGAAGTGTTTACTTATCATTCTTAACTGTTCCACTTTTCGTATTCATAAGCCATTTCGAGATGCGCACCAAGACTGGAGTGTGCAGTGGCCTCACCGTAAGACCGAACGTACAAGTAACTATAAAGATAACGCCTCATTTGTTGAATCGGAGTTGAACGCACGCAGAGTTTTTGATGCAACACAATAAGCTTAACCGACGCATTCGTTTGGCTTAGCGTCATCCTCAGGCTCCGTCCTATCAAGAGTGTTACATCTTCACCCCTTGGAGGGTAAAGACTATTACAGTTGGTTTGTCACCAAGTGGACTTGAGTGATTTTCGACAAACATACGGGGTAACCATTTTGAATGAGAACTTAATTGATGAAAATTAGCTCTTTAAGCATATCTTCATCCAAACGTTCTTACAAATGTTCTTAGAAAGTACTTCTTCGCATGAGCTCACGCTGGTAATTAGCCGACACACTACTTGTGAACTGTTATAACTGACCAGTTCACAACATTTTCCGTTAGATACCTTTCCGATGAAGGCCAACTTAAGACCTACCAAGCTGGACGTCCAAAAATGGCAACTGCATGTCCTCCTCGATTTCATTGACCAACTTACTGTTGGGCTACAAACTCTGTGATGCATGTACCTAGATCTAACCTGACCTGTTAATCCGCGGACTAAGAGTATATTGTGGAAATATCTTCTGTACAGACATACCGAGCTAATGATGTCTTGTTCTTTAAAACAGGTCACGAATACATCAACCAGAGCATGCCCAGGTGGACAGCCCATAGCCATCCCATCCACATGACGATAGAATTCTCCAATAAACACCATGTGATTAGGTTGACGTCGTATTAGTTACAGACGCAACAGCAAATTTGAAATCCAACTTTTCAGGTTATTTAGAACTAAATGATTATATATTTTATAAAGCCGCCTTACTTCTCACCTTGGATCCCGAAAACCCAGTCTTCCAAGGCCTACCATTTGTACGGTCAGAACTGTGACTGAAAAGTGTTAAACACGTTATGGCGGGTTTTTCTTGTAGTAATTCCGAAGTCAACACACACATAAACAATATGCACAAAAATTTGACTGTTTCAAGGATTCTGATGTCGAACTCTGCTGCACATATTCTGTAAGAATGTGTTGGATCATTCTAGTACTCTACGAAACGTTATTATTGGAGTTTGACGTATATCTAAAATTGTCAGATTGCTAACCGATTCCAATGATCGAAAATGCTCATATTCATATACTGCCGTCAGCAGTCAATTATATTTCCCTCAGCTAAGTGCTGCATCTCCGCTGCCTCCATTTGGTGATGAAATACAATACTCCTCCTGAAATTATAGCGAATGAATGACACATTTAATAGCTGCTTGTGTTGTTAGACTCACAATGGCGCACAAAATAAACACCCGTAATGTCACACGACTCAGCATGTTAGCATAGAATAACACGGGTTCAATGAAACTAGATAACAGTTTACATTACATGGGTCTTTCTTATTGCAAGTCCCACATCATCCCATATTCTGTGACTTTGGTGAGAACCTTCAATCTATTTTGATTGTAGTCAACACTGATTTTTCGGATCTCATAATACAAAATGGATTTTTGGATGGAATGTTCACATTTGGGTCACGCAAAAAATTATCGAACAATGAGGGCCTTAGAAATTGTGTAACTGCTGATTGGCGATTAATGGACCACTTTGAATTTTCTCGTCCGTAAGACATGCAAAGAGGCAGTAGAAGTTTTAGGGCCTATTTTCGAACGTTTAAACTAAACCACCTAGCAGACGTGAATAACGTTACAACAACCGAAGCGACAGCAACCATTCATGAGCAAGTTTTTATCAAGGAAACGGAAAGATGAACTTACGGTTTTTAGCAGTAGGTGTTGGTATTACTCCATATAGACCGCTTCTGCAACTAGCACTCGTTATATCATGACCATAGCCCACTCCCAATTTGTGAAAATGGGAGAGAGGGAGTTAGAAAACTCAGTTACTAACTGGACTAGACGAATGTATCGTGCAATAATCGTGAAAAAGATGCTCCGTGAATCAAATAACTGACGGAGACTAAAACTCTCATAGCATTTCGACAGTCTTCTCCACATTTAACTGTTTTGAAACTTAGAGCTGAAGTTTATCGAATGGCATGTTTGACTTTCTCGCCCTATATGGCACACATGGAGATATGGACAGACGCGGTTGCACATAATCATTGTGCACTCTCATTATGTTCTCCTTGGATAGTTTTGGGTATCAAGGTCAGTTCAGAGGAAGCGCTCACGTTCTTTGGTATCTAGTGAATTGCCGGGAACTGGGTTGTCTGCATGTTGTTGCAGACGGTACAGAATTGTATCAGCCTCCTATCCAACTCCTAAATCTGAGTTTCAGAAATGCTTTACAAGTTGGCAGTTAGAACGCTATGTGGAAATGGTGGGGAAGGACCTTCATTATGATAAGACGGCCTGTTATACACATTCAAGGTTTGACTCAATGTATGGAATGGAAGAAGATTTAGAGAAAGTTACATGTTTTTCCTGGACTCTGGTTGTGTATCAACCTCATGCACGTTCTGTGAACCAAACCACTATATACGTTGTGTTGCATGCAATGTTTAGATTGGGACAGTAGTTTCAGTTATGATCTCAAAAAAGAAAACGTCCTATTAAGACGAGTAGCCAAGTCGGAGATGCGACTATTCCAACACCCGCGGGGTGTGGTCGAAACTCGAGGTGGGTGGATGGCAGACAACACGAGGGATCGAACAGGTCATTGTAAGCAAAATCGGTCTAACGGGTGAGACATCGTGGAAGAAAATCAACGACAGGAAACGTCAGTCAAACACATGGAACCTGACAGAATATCACAGGAAAATCAAATGAAAACCTCAATGCGTTGCGGACTGCAATTAAGGTCAATAAATGCGAGCGTACGACCACCTTAAAAACGCGCGAAGTGAACACTAAGAATGTCGTTTCACTGTACAGTTTTTTGCTACAATATTTGCTTCTGCTAATCAATCGTTCTATATAGTTTGCATAGTCCATATAGTTCTGTATATTCTAAAAAGCTTACGCGAGACAAAGAAGTACCGAGACATGTGAGTGACGGACTTCAACCGTAGATCGCTTCATGTAAGTCGTGGGTTAAACCAAAGAGCACTCTACATGGAGATTGCTAAAAGGCTTCAAGTGATAGGTAACCATAGATTCAATCAAATAACATTTTAGAGGTAGGGCAAATTTAACCTGAAGAGCGCGAATCGCAGGTCAGATTTGAAGTATTTTTGCCTCTCAATTAAGTGATTTCCGTCTCTTACATAGAAATCAGCGTCACAGTTTTGCATGGACAAGATGGCAACTTTTTTATCTTGTTAGGTTAAAGGTTAAGATGAACGCGTTCGTTACTGTTATACTGTTGTGTTTCTTCCTTCGGTTGTCCTGTCATTTTGGCTATTTCGTTGATTGCCGGTAGAGGGCAACAACACGTTGAACCAACATAGCTGATGGTTAGAAAAACCAGAGGTTGTAGCCTGCTTGTGGATGGCGTGAAAAGATATGAGATGCATACTGATAATCAAATCCTGAGAGCAAAAGTACGTAAGAGTGCAGTCCTTTATAGACAGTGATATTAATGTGAATGACACGATCAATTTACTAAGGTCCCCTTCACAGTAGATCTTGTCTTCCGTATCATTCCGTTGAATTATCAAGCAGAGTAGATTTTCCATTTTTTTCTGTGGACTGAGGAATACAACCTTCTTCAGCAGTGCAGTTAGAGGCCATTTTCTGATCACACATTCTGCGTATCGCTTGATGAAGACATCATTGTAGTTGTTTATACATGCAGTTTTGAATATGGTATTTACAGTTGTTCGAAGGTACTCGATCTCTGTGGAAAAGCGGTCCCATCTATGTCTGTGTTGAAAGCTGTCACGACCCACATGTAATGAGTAAATATTCGCGCAACCAACTCAGTGAATATCTCCTAAATGCGCTACTATACAAACTGTTCCATCGAATAACAACGACCGGTGCAAACTTCAACAATAGGACCTCATGGCTGTCATAACGGCTGAAAAGTAGACAACAGCTTATATTGTACAATGATAAGTAGGTCCAGTTTATGGCAATGAGTTAGAAGGAATCAACGTCGAATGCCCACTGAAACAATCTGTTTGCCTGTCAGACCGTTCTGGGCGCACAACAACACGATAAACGTTAAAGTGTTTACAGAGCCACCGCAAAATCCACAACAGCTTGTTTATGAGCACTCGACAATGAAAATTCACAAAACGTGTGAACCGTTGTATTTATACTGGTTTATAATAAACCAAACGCCATGTTCCCTGTTTGTTCAGCAATATCTGAATCTGCTGGTCATTTTCCAGCTACATCTGAGATACCCTCGACAAGTCGCTCCTGAAATCAGTGCACATGTCTGTGGTTTAAAACTGTTCGTCACTATCGTTCCAAAGGGCTTGTTATCTTCTCACCGTCAACACACTTGAAACTCTGAAACGGAGAAAGAGAGTAACACTTATATTCACAATAAAATGGCTTCTTAAATTCCTTATCAAGACCAGTCAATCAGATGGCAAAACCATGCTTCACTGAGTGAATACTTTGTGCATTACGTTGAAGTATACATTCACATATTCACTTTTTGTTCGCTCAACTACTGAATTATCCTTATGTGATGGGAGCAGTGAATTCTGGTTCGAATATAAAATCCAAAAACTCTATTCCTGAAGTTGTTATGTGCTTCAGGAAGAGAATGTATTCTACCATAATCGACTTAAATTCCCCTCTAGGCAAAGCCGTCCGAGTAAACTGACAAATTAAAGCACGTTTAACTGTGTAACCACGTTTGGTACGTACCAGTACAACATGATATATTCATCAAATATCATTATTGGATGGCACAGCAGGCAAGCATATGTTATAAACATACAGTAAACCGTGTTTTCAGAACAGCAGGGAACCACCAGGTTAACGGAGGGAGTTTTGTGACCAAGTCGAAGCTGACGATTAGATAATGGTCACACACCTAACATGCACTACCTAATTGAATCGTCTGGTCAGAGGAGGTTAGAGGTACATGTGGAGGACTGATTGTAACCGGGGTAATTAAAATTCATAGGCGCATTTTATAGCGCTGTACGGCTAGCGATAACCTGCCATTTGATCAAGGTCTTTTGTACCAATGAACAAATCAAATTCAGTGAAATCCCACCGGACACTGAACAGAGTTGGAAAGCTAACCTATTTATTTACTGAAATCATACTTGTTAACAACGTACGTATTGTAGTGCCATGACTTACGAAGTACGCATGGTACTCGGAGAGATGATAGCTTTGACAAACATGAAAGGATGAGATAACGGTGTGTGTGTGTTTTGACCAATACCATTTTACATTGCAATTTTGTTACGCTTCATGTTCAACGACCCAATAAAAACCTCAAGACAGTAAGGAATTTTTTGGTTCACACGCTCCTTGATTCACGTTGGATGGGGTATAAAAATGAGGAGAAGGTGGTCGTATTTGAAAAACATTTAGAGCACGTACAAAGCGATTGTTGTGCAGACATGGTGTCATCGAGCAGGTACATGCAGTTAAGGACCTATTGGTATACTTTAGGAGAGTGTTCGTAAGATGATTCATCGTTCACTTATGTACGGATCAGGAAAGACTGTAATCAGTTCTGTCGTTCCAATTGTGAGTTCAAGGCTTGTCTCCTTGTAACGGCTGACTGCACCTGCAGGTTGTCTGAAGGTAAACCGTTGACAGATGACTTAGTATGTTGAAAAACTCTTGAGTTAGGATCAGGTTTTATCTTAGACACTTCAACAGCCTCTAGATTTTTATTCTTAATGGGAAAATTTCCGATTTTAATAGCGTTTCTTATGACACATCTTTGGACAGTTTGACAAAAGCTGCATATTTTCCCCACTACGAATAACAGACCTGTACGTTTGCTTTTAGATCAAACCGTGAAGTAAATACGTACGAGTGCGCATTCATAGCTTTACAAATTCGTCCCCTGAACTTTACTGTTAGTCGCGTTTTTCACTCACAGTTGCACAGTTTACAACCAGATTTCGTGTATGATTTTACCGCTTTATGGTATCTCGCTTGGACTTGAAAACAATCAGGTTGCTATTAACGAATTAATACGCGACAAACTTTTGCAGAAACACGCGTTCAGGTGTTTGCTCACGGAACATTGTTTAGCGTACGTCATTCCGAAAAAATTCTACATCTCCCAACAGTTTGAAGATTTATTAAATCCGTCTGTCGTCAGAGTAGTGCAATACCGGTAACCTGAAAGACTTCTTTACACAAAGAATGCATGCACTGCGCGTTGAAGAATCTAGCAGTGGTCCCTCCGGTACGTCATTATTGTGTAAACCAGCCAGCTCTCTCCACATCAATCGTTCTAGTAAAAAAAATAATCGGTTACTTTAACTTCTAGCCATCTATGGAAGAACCGATCGACACAGAGGGTTTGAAGTTTCCTTAATATCACTTTTTTATATATGCCATCAAAACCTTTAAATGAGTCAGTGGTTTCCATGGTTAGAGAAGCACGATTATCAACAATCTTCATTTGTGTATTGTTTCTATGCATCTTTAAATTTTTCATTGTGGAGGATATGAGCGTCTAACTGAAACGAAACACACAACGATGAATTAAAACTGATCGAAAACTAAAGCCTCTTGGAATACGTGGCCATTTGATAACGAAACTGGGAGCACAACACAGTCAAGCTCCTTAAAACTATTCATTCGTTCATGTAGATCATTTGATACCTATAAAGAGTTTCTAGATGGGGCTGGTGTAGCTACGACCCTTGGTGAACAGAGAACAGCCGAACGGTAGACAAGGTCATTGGGCGACATGAAACTTTATATTTGCGTCAGGTTATATCTCCAGACTAATCCAAAGCCTACACTTTTACGGTTTATGATAACCGAGTCGATGCTTGAATAACACCAAACAAGAGTCGAATATGTCAGGTTGATTATCATTCCAAGCTGATTGAAGCTTTCACATTCAAATAGGATTTCCGGACAGCCTCATTCAAAACGAACCACTAGACTCGAGTTTAGCTTTTGTTAGAGCTCGTCAGTAGTGCACATCCTTACCATGGCCTGGACTGGAATTCTAGCCACGCTTACATAAGAACTGCGTGTCCACTGCACCACTGACCTCACACCAGGCCCAACCGAATTATCATTCCTGAACGCTCACCCACTCCCGCTTGTGGGTATGGATCAGATTGTCTGCTCACCTCGACAAGAGACACAGTTACTGTCATATTACCTACACTCGACGGCTCAAGTCTAGTGTTTCTTTTCGAAAGAGCCCGGATGGAAAGTCTATCTGAATGCGACAGCTGCGATCGAATGTGAGTGATAGTCAACTTGAAAATAATAACTCAAAATCGTGAACGCAGTCGGTCTGACCATTCTGTCCCTCACGTTGTCTATCAGTTCACTTGCAGTTGCGGTGACGTTTACATAGGCAGAACAGACCGACAGCTATCTCAGCGTGTGGGCGAACACGTCCCAAACTGGCTAAAACAGCGCATGACACAATAAATGGTAACCGGTGAATCGGTCACTCGAAGCCCCGCATCATCGATTGCCAGACACCTCATGATAATAGGTCACCAGGTGGTCCCACTTAACTCTTTCAAACTATTGTTACGTCAGCAGAAGCCGTAGTTACTGGCCTTTAGCGAAGCCATGCCGATTAGAGCTCACCAGCCGGCGCTGTGTGCACAAAAGTGGGTGAAGCAACCTATAGGGTTGCCGTGGTGGTGATGACATAACACGTAGTGTGATTGTATGCGTGCCCATACCCTGTCTATCCCTAATTGTCTGTCATATATAACTTGCATGTTTTACGTTTGCGACTGATGAGAGTAAACGAAATGTTAACATATCGCAACATATATCTTCTTTCTGCTCTGATGAGGGTTGACCGTTCGCATATCACGATTCGGCCACGTGATGTCAACATTGATCAACACGTTAGGCACATGTAAACGTGACTTCAGTTCCGATTTTAGTCGTGACTGACAGTCTATGTACGGAGTCAAACTAGAAAATGGTGCTTCTTTTCAAAAGAGGCTAGGTAGAAAGCTTGTCTGAATATGAGCGTTCCGATCGAATGCCATTGGCCTTCAACATGAAATTATCCAAATTCGCGATCACTTACCAGCGGTTGAAAGCACGCCTGTCGAAATGTCTATCGATTGTTGGTATACACCATAACCAATGAATGACTATCACCCTTTGTTCCAAACGACTCCAACTGAGACTGCAACCTTCACGGTTTGGGAAATTGGTAGGAACGTAAACAAACTCACAACACCATAATAAACCTGGGGCAAAGGGCTACATTGGTTGCCGTAGAAAGTTTGGACATCAAAAAATAGGGCTGTAGAAGGTGTGAAAATGACCTTACGATCTTACAATCTGCGGGAAATTAGCAACGTTTGACACAGTGTTCGGCGTGCCAGATTTTCTGCATAAGGTAGAATAGCTTCTAGAAAAAGCACTCTGTGACCTTACTTCAGTCTCCGTCGGATAATGCTACGTCTTTCTGGTTTGTGTGAACGAACTAGTAGCCACTGGTTGTAAGTTTTCTCATCTGGATAATCCCTTCGACTAAAAGCGTATTAGCATCAACAGCAATATGCACCCAGCACGGCAACAAATAGCAAAACTTGAGCAAACTAACAACAAACAGACAGCAACAACTTGTTTATTACACTCAGTTAACTGGACAATAATCACATCCAGTTCACAAGATCAAGCGGTCTGGTACACACTCACATTCAGTTACGGCTTAATATTCACGTTTTCAATTTGCCCCTTCATAGTGTGAGTGGGCGGCGACAGGTTCTAAACACAAACAACAAGACATACGTGTGGAAGTGGACATGAGTTACTGACGCTTTTGCATACAAAGAACATCCAATGTCACGTAGTTTTTCACTATGCAATCAGAGCAGTTTACTATGAATTTATCAAGTTAACTGTGAAAAACTTATTGGGATAGGCCTCTGCATAGACCTTCCCGGACATCGACAGTTCGTATAATCTTGCTGGCCACTATAAATCAACTCTATGCTTCACAAGAAGTGTGCACCACACTACGTCTACATGCAGTAAACGGTGCAACTCGCTTACATGATACCATAGTGTGCGTTTCGTATGGATGAACGGAACTGGTATTTTTACCAGCTGCCCAAAAAGACTACCGTTTTCAAAGATGCGACAGTCACTGATCAAGGTATTCACATAAGACAAAAGATGGCCTGCAATGATAAACTAATCCCCGATATTTAATGTACCCGAAGAGACAAAAACTTGAGACTGAACTCTCGGCCACTAAGCAAAATGTGAAATGACTAGAAAAACCTATTGACAAAATGTACTGAAAAGGAAATTCACAGGGCGAAAGGTTTCAGAAGAATATTTTAAGCCACTTCGCTTGACAGTTGTTGTGTACCCACAGTACTCACAGCTTGAATCGGAAAGTTTCGTAGACCCTAATCCACAAATCAGGCGGTCATCATTATTCTCAACAGAACGTTAACACTTGTAACTTGTGTTTATTTAAACCAGCTTCCATTGCCATAACAACAGTGAACAGTTCCAGTTATGGTCACTGTCTTCAGGTATATTAATCCAACATTCAATCATAATGGCATGTTGACTGTTTAATACACGAGTTTCCTATCAAACGCTCATTCGAACATTATTAAGCAGGTTGAAATGAAATGTACTCTTCAACTTTACACGTTTAGTTAATGCTCCAGTTGCCATAAAGTGTTAGAATGTCTAGGAAAATACATTACCTAGATTGCATGCATACCAGAAAAATAAAAAAACGATCGGGTAAATATGAATTAAAAGTGGTGTACCAGAAATGATTGAACAACTGTGTGCTCGTCCCAAACTGTTGATGAATTTGATAAAGCCAGTCTCGAGCCACGCTGAAGTATGCCCTTCCATTCGTTTGGACCAATACCTTGTCGTACGACTTACTGTGTAACAATGTAACAGCAACAATATAGACTTCAGTTAGCTGAAGGTAGAGAAGGTTTTTCAGGTCACGGTCATCAATAAGGTTGAAATGAATCTGCTATTTAGTTTTGAGGTGGGGACTGAGACTCTGAAGGAACTGACGTTTAACTCCTCTTACTGTATCATCACTCTTAAATGGTAGACAGGTGGAGTACTTATACACTCATAACATTTGCTCACAGATTTATTCTTCACATGGAGCAGAGTTCAGCTCTCAGTTAGAACAGGGATATGCACTTCCGAAGAGTCTAATCAGTATACGGGTTAGTTGAAAAGTCTACTTTAATGTGAAATTTGCGAAGATAGGTGTAGTATTGAATTTGTATAAACTAAAATCCCTGATTAGTCATCATTATTGAAGGACAGGTGTTAATTTTGCAGGTAGCCAACTATCAGGAATTTGGCTTTCGGTTGAACTCGCGTCAGCAACAGATCTTAGGCTGAGACTGCAGATACCGGACTACCAGTTCGACGAACGTTGGGGAAAGATGCGTGGCGAAAGGTACCATATTTCACTTTGTCCCATCATCGATCCCGTAAGAGCGAATACAGTGTGGTATAAAAATGAACTGAAGAAAACGACGCCTGTCCTAACTGTTTCCTCTCACGGTCTTTCTAATTGAAAAACACCACGGAATCCTATGTTTACACTCACGCACACGCACACACAGACAAGCCCCAGAGTCACGTCATTAACCTCGTGTAACAATAATCGGCACTCACAACTAACAAATTCCACGTAGACCACTATCGACCCCAATCACGGGCGGACAAACGTGGTCAGCTGTTTCTATGAGACCTGGACATCTTCGAATTGTCGTCGCCACAACAGCCACCCCCACCGCCCGAGAAGTGGTTTTTGTCCAGGCACCTTGGTGTCCGCAACAGTATAGGCAGACAACATGTAGTATGCAGCGCCATGGTTGTAGCAGTCGCTGTTGCCCGTTCAGTTGTTGACAGCCTGCAGCTGCAGCTTTCGAACCACAAATGTAACACAGGTCACGCACGCGATTCCACCTTGATAGCCACAGAAGGACACATGTCTAATGCGGTCTGCCTGCAATGAAGTTAGAATAGGTTTTGTTCAGCTTAAGACAACAGCGAAAAGCGTCAGCTGTTGCATGTCGGTCAAAGCAGAAAGGGTGTGAATAGTGATAATCATACAAAATGCCACTTGTCAAGATCAGGCGTCGTCTACTGCCTGGTTAGGATCGAACCGACGGCACACATGATTCGAATGTAAACACCAACCATTCAACAACGATGTTGTCAACATTATTACAGCACCATGGAAACAAACTGTTTGTATAACAACAAACAGTTATTTTCATCGTGTATTAAGATTTCACCTGAATGAACTAAAGCAACAGATGTTCCGTTTTGGCTATTAGCTGGATTTCTGATCGGTGGTCGACTGATAGCAGTCTTGAAACAATGAGAAACGTCCATTTTTATGGTTAAACAGGACTGATTCTTACGAGGAAGCTTAAATACTATACATATCAGATCAAAGTTGACAGTTCTGATGTGTAATTTATCCAAATCTGACGTGAACTGAGTTGTGTGATATTTTGCATGTTAATCTCACAAACGCGAAAACTAGACGTTCACCTACCTACCTGGCATAGTTATGTGCAACGGACCAACGAACGACTGACTACAGCTGGACATCTTATTCTCTGTGCGAAAGGCAGATATCTGAATCCAATTTACCTGAAATTAGTGACATACTGTATCATTTCACAACACATTTACTGTTCAACCATTGACAGCCGAACAGAATTTAATGCTCCAAATAACAACTACCCTCTTCCGCACTACTCTGTTATATGTACACATAAAGACAACTTAGCTCTAGATATGTAACTACGATCATAAACTGATGTGGTGTGAAAATTTAACAGGCTCTTGCAAATTTTACCCTCCTTGGCTATGTACGGTATTCTCCTCATAAGCTGAAATCAGCCAACTCCTGATGATTACTCTACAAACCGCATAGAGTATGCAATCACCACAATCCCAAAAGAGAATTGAGAGGAGTTGTCCTAAGCAATCGGTCTCAATGAAAACAACATTGAAACCGATTTCCGCTATTTCTCTTACGATTGCTGGAACCAACCGATCGAAACAACTGAGATTTACTTAGACAAGGTATAATAACACGGCCTACGAAATGACCTGAGCTCTACAAAAATCCCTCCATATATGTACCGATTCTGCAAGTCATCAAGAATCTCGTCATTTTATTTCTGACTGATCTCTCAAACCGTAACAAAATTGGACGATATATTTTCCTTTGTCTTGCAAACCTTCCATTCAAGTGACCAGATGATATGCGTCCGTTTTCTTTTTGCGAGATTTGTTTGGTTAAACGTTCCACTGCAAACCTATTACTAATGGTTTGGTTGCTCAAGCATCTCTTCATATCAAGTGGTTCTTCATTTGCATTGTTGTCTCATTACTGCATTTTAGCAGCTGTGATAAATTTGTTCACAACCTTATTCCCCCCCCCCCGTTTTGTCCAATGACTTCATAGAAGTGAACAGCCAAGTTGCGTGAACACTCCGTCAAATCACTTCTGAAAGAGCGTGTTCGTATTTCCTAGTCATGTGCATCGCTACTGCAATCAAAGCATAGATTGTGTGAGCTGAAAAGTCAATTAGTCACCGGATAACCACACAATGTCTCCAAACTACATACGCGGCAGCCATCCAAAAGGTCTGGTCTTTCCACACTGATGACAGATACAATGAGCGTGGTATCTACAGAATAATCAAGTTTCTGACGTTAAAAGAAGGTAAACTGTATTTTCGTAAGCACCGCTTCTGAATGGCCTTTGATTTCAGAAGTTGGTAATGGGTTATACATTCCCAATTGAATGAAAGTCCTAAGTCCGTTTTCGATCGCAATTCTTCAGGCTTATCGAATCACAAGTTTATCGACTTCTTCTGGCAGGTCTATCATCGTTTAAACAAACTAAGACTTATTGTGCCGAGGGGAATATAACTTTTCGCTACTAGGACCTGGAAAAACTCTTTTGTGTCACAGATTTTAAGCATTATTCAATACTCTATAATGCGGTCTACCCGATAAGATGGACTATTCGTCATCACACTGTGTGCTGACTGTGAACTTGCCCCGGAATAACTTGATGTCTGAACGCTTCATCTGCCAATACGTCAGAGCGCGGAGAACATTAGGGAATCGATTCACATAACTTTGACTCATTAAGCACCTTCCAAGATATAGCTGTTAACTCTCCATTCTAATGACAGATTTGGGTTATGTCGGATCCGTGATAGAATACAGGTTCGTCGCATAACGGCTAGTCAGGCATTTTGTTTTGTGTAGTTATCGAACTGAATTAATAACCACTGGCGTTCTCAATAACTGTCTGACATCTGAAGCATTTCCTTCGAAAAGTCTTTCACTCCCCGACTTTTTTCATGGTTAGTTGTTAAGTGCTCAGAAAGTTATTCGGTAAGTTTCCCACTTTCTCATCATCCAACAGCTCACTGAATCACCTTCCTCTCGTATCACCACACCATAATGAAACATNCGCTGCGATCACATGTGAGTGATGGTCAACTTGAAATAATGAAACATGTTAAATAATATTTTTTGTTTGCCGAGTCACAAAACTAATCCGGAAGAATGTTGTTAGTGAGCATGCATTTCTTGCGTATACCATTATAAAGGAATTCCTATCCACAATAGCTTGATTACTCACTGACGAATAAAGTTGCCTTAAAGATAGCCATTAATAAAGTTAAATCAATGCCCTGTTTAACGATCCGCGTTCGATCGTTGAACTACACATAGCCCCAAAATATAGATCGCCTAAATGGAAACAAGATTGTACCCCAACGTTTCTAAGGTATTATTAACGAAATGTGTAAGTAATGGCTACAGGCAAACTGCAACCGTTTACAACGATAGTCTCGTTCTACAAAATCAGTAGATTCCGAAAGGTGTCAACAAGTTCGTAATTGAACCGCCACACGAATAGACCAAATCAAAAATGACTACACTCTCCACAGACGGTTAATGATAAATTAGTTCAATAAAACAAAAACGGAGTGGGTTTAGATCAAATATATTGCTGGTGAGAAAAATAGGGGATGAAAAAGGGAAGAAAAAATTTCGCAGTTCGGGAGCCAAAAATTTACACTCTGAGTCGTTATTGTCGGAATGGGTGTACACACTTGATCCAGTTGCGTTTTGATAATCATGTCACGTGGTGCACGCTTGTCTGTCGCCAGTATCTGTTGTCCTGATCCCGGTAGAAACGCATCATGCGTGTCTGTGTGTTCGATCGCGTTAAGTCACATCCAGTGGGGTTAACACAGTGGACCGAATGTGTAAATGGTTACCGTACGTGTGCGTTGGTCCGAATGTGGAAAATGGTGTCAGATCGGCGCTTATGTGAGTATAACGCGATACAGTGCCTGGTTGAGGTAACGTGAACTTTCCAGAAGGTTGTCAGTCATGCACACTCTTCTCATGCCCCCAGAACTACAACTGACCTCATACGCACCTGATGTATTTTACTGAAGCCATATACTCTAACAATGTGACTGTCGCCAACATCAGTGCACATGTCTATGTGGGGACAATGAATATCATTTAGACCGAACTACTAGAGAGCTGCTTGACATGTGGTGCGCTAAGTGAGAGGGCGAGACTATGGCTATACCAAATTCAGTCGAGCTGTGGATCCCACCCTAGAAGCGATGTTGGAAACAACCTAACAGTAAATATTCTGAAATGCGAAACCCTCTCGCTCAGCTTTCGAAAAATCAATGAGAGTGCCTTCAGAATAGCACATGCTAATTCAATGAAGGTGCCATCGTGACAAATCGCGTAACTGTCACAGCCGGTGGAAGTCAGCTAACTAGTAAATACATCATATGGGTCGCGTCACCAGTAGAAGTTAATGTAGTATGCAGTATTCAAAAGCCAACTAACTGATTCACGGTATATTCGCTCGTCAGAGGTTACCTCGCGAAAGACAGCGGTCTCTATACAACAGTTCCTCTTAAAAGAATCACCCCCAGCGGCCACCTTGCTAATACACGGTGCAAATTGTATGAAAACGTGGTTTCAACCGTCTAACTCATATCGAACCACTTTTTATCGCACACGATGACCACTGCTACGGTCCGTTCCATACGCTTTTCTGAAGCGTTTGGGAGTTAATCATGTTGGTGTTAAATTCGACAGAGCTGAAGATCACAGTTCAGGTACGGGTTATTTAGAACCATGATAAACAAGATGATTGAAGTTCCCCTACGGTTGGGTTCATCCAAGCGATGCACAAACATTGGATACTTCAGCAAATCTACTCTCAATCAATATTTATCTCAGTTCAAGCCTCATTTCCATCTTTGCTCCTTTCGAGTTTGTCTCACTATGTAGTCTAGCACGATTGACCAGCTGTCATGACTATCTGGTAGCCATGAGAAGTGAACAGGTTTATGACCTTGCAGTCCGAGTTTCGACAAGTTACCAAATGAATGACATCTCTAACTTTCTTATTGCACATGAACATCGAAACAAATGCCGATTGAGAAGGAGGTATAACCTAACGGACTTGACAGACGGACGCAAAATTATGAAAAAATACGTGCCGCTAATGACTGCTACGGTTGCTGTGACGTTAGAATACACAGAGGTTGTTGAGAAATTTTAAGAAACTACTAAATCTGTACTGAAACCGAAGTGGTCTGGTCGTACGAGAATATAACCAAGGGGCTGGTCAACTAACACACTGTCGCGGACGGACCAGAGAGAACACATTGGGGAGGCTAATGGGGCTTTGTCCTTGACCATACAGACGTGAAAACTGACCAAGTTAGAGAAACAGCGATGTCTGGTCGAGTGGCCAAAACACCACCTTATGGTAGTTTTACAGGGTTTCTCACCATGAAGAAGGTAGTTCATACACACTGTTGGCTACTATATTTGGCTGACTGACCTTCACTATTCATTCTGCTGCGAGTTAACACGAATGGCAAAAGCCTATAAATGTATTAACAGTTACCTGAAGGAAGAGACACCTAGTATAGACGTGTAATTCAGTATAAGGTTACTTTCGAAAATAGTCCGACTGCAAATATATGGTGACACTCTGACAAGAAGCTAGATCAGTTGCAATAACCCTTAGGTCGGTGTGACAAGATGTAATAGAATAAGGAGATATAAGGTGAGGATTGATAGGGATCGTGCACAAACGGTCGACTGATGTGTTTCACCTTGTCACTAGCTCCCAGCTAGCCACGCCGAGCCGACTCACAAGTGCACGTAAGTAACCACGAGAATACGAATGTGTGATGTATTAACCTGAGTGAAATTTGGGTGGTTGCGTGCGTGGGAGTGAGTGTGACCTGTCGTACGGTAGTAGGTAGAAGTCTAAGTGTGCGATCTTAGCTAAGGTCAGCTGTGGTGTGTTGCATTCAGTTGGCCCGGGTGACTGATCGAATTCGCCTAATATCAATCAGGGTGCTAGGTGTACAAAAGGCTTAAACGACTAGTAAATAGAGAAGGGTTTGTTTTCATCAGTACCATCGACGAAACTGTTTACGGTATGTGAAGTTAGCCTGGGTCATTGTAATGGAGAACGTGCACAGACATCACCCATGTACGAATGATCTCACATCTAACCCAGGACTGCATAGTTTAAAAGGAAGGTGCACAGTGTGATAATCGATTGGAAAAGGTCACTGGTGATTCCTCTTGTTTCGAAGTGGTTCCATAATGTGAAGTTGGAGTCCGACATAAATTATCGCTTCGACTGCGATGTTTTTTTCTTCTAAACAATAGGTTATTCAAACAACTGCATGCTGCCTCAGTTTTTCACTTAGTCGTCGTTAAAATGACGTCGGGTCCAATTAGCTTAGTTGGTTGATTTAGATTTCTGCGTTCCACACCGAATGGTTTGACAGTAGAACCTGTTTGTTTCTAGGGTGGAATTTGCCTTTTCAAGCTCTGCATTTTTACTAGTCACGTCATTTCCCTCTGTTCCTTTCACCAGGACTAAAGAATACCATATCTGACCTGGAAGATTCGATTAAAACGATCCAACACCATATATCCAAGGTTTACTTTTCTATGTCTAAATGAAAGCCATAGCAGTGATAACATAGAAAACCAATAACCCCCCTCACCAAGTAATGTGCGTGGCCTGAAACTGGGTATGTGTATCTGACAGTACAGTTTGATAATGAGCAGTTGGAAACTACTTGACTGTGAACAGCAAACTGATTTGCCTCATCGTGCATACCTAGAATGCATGAGCACATGGTGTTTGTAAATTTTGATTTTTAGACGGTCCCCGGAAGTTTCACAACAACTCGCCAGTGTAGCCTTGTAATTTCTAAGGTTGAAAAAATACAACGGACTTTTTCATATTCATTTCATTTTCTAGATGCTGCTGAAATTTGGTTTGGAATTCGGTCGCTTGTTTCTCATCTTTTGAATGAATAATTAATTCCTTCTAGTCTTTGCAAAATGAGCTAAACCTGAACGCCACTCCTCTTAGAGATAATAACTATTACGGCTACCCGCCATAATCATTATTCACAAGAAGGTGCAGGTCCTTTTGTATGATAACTGTGTTGGCATGTCTAAACTCTCAGACATACTCGTTAATTTTGTCTGAGGTTCTCACAGAGAGAGGAGGTATAAAAACGTCAATGTAACTGCAACAATTAGCCTCACAAGCAGGAGATCTTAATCAGTTTGAACGCGCTACTTTCGCTGAGAATGCCATACAATATATCTGACCATTGATAAGCTATCGACGGTTTTGATCGATATAGTGTCACTGTATCCTTTCTTGGATCGACAAGATTCTCAGAACATTACTCATAATAGAACAGAATCGCTTGTTTTACTGAAACGATCCAACCATGCTAAATATCAGGTCAAGGAGACGGTGGTCAACACAGTTGTCACGTATGAACATACATCAAAGCTCAACTCCTTGTCGGATCAGTAGTATGAGGTTTAACAGAAGGGTTCGGTGCTTCTTGTCGACTTAAACTCTGTTATGGATTCCTATCACTCCGAATCCTTATTTCATCACCGGTAGTTTTCATCGCCACCGTCACGAAGCACTTCTTTCGTTACCATCACTAACCCCGAGGCAACTGATATCGATCGGGTTGGCTCATTCACACGAACACGGACTACAATAGACGGCCCATTGGGACACGCTTCCCTCGAAACATGCTAGACAGTCTGTATCGGCCTCGCTTGTCCCTATCCCATTAGACAGATATTTTCCTCACGTTTCGTCAACAAAGGTGTTGTCGTTATAGCTCATCCCATACGATTGGGTCATATCCCATCACACCTGGCCACATGCATGCGAAGCGAAAGTCGTGTGGTCGAAAACATCACCTGATGCAAAACTTGCAATAACACCCTATATTCGTTTAGTTACCTTAGAATTATGTTGCGTTACATTTGGTCGATTTATTGCATTACGGTTCTACACAGTTCGTGTCCTGAACATGAGAGAAACACCACTATTATTCTGAGTATTCCGTTCCTACAACGATTGGGACACACTCTGTACAATTCCATTTTCTGTCACAGAGTACAACTTCTGGTCGATTACTCGCTGATTTCCTCGCAAGAAATCAAAAAATATTAAATGCAGATACTCTTTCCTGTATTCTTCGTGTTAAAATTCGTCAAAAAACCAAATCCGGTTCGCCACTTTGCATTTCTCATCACTTCACACTTGATTTATCTCACTTTTTCAAATTTCTTTGGACATAATTTTCCCATCATTGTCCAGTACAGAAAATGTACGTGTAGAGAATACGCCGGTATTGTGCAATCCATAATACAACCCACTAACCATCCAGTGAACTAAATTCTATTTTGAAGTAATCATCACAGTTGTTTGATATGTCCACGTTAACACCTGTAGTAAATATATAGCCCAAAGTTACAGGGCCTTCTGTCTGCGGATGATCAGCGACTGTCCAACAGTCCGAAAACTTTATTCCAACTGTAAGCCGTCGTGGATTCAAGTGACGGCAGACAGATACATCAACTCCAATATTCTTTCGTATCAACCTGGTGGCCTTCGTCAACTTAACGTCGTGTTGTTTGATTCAGTTCCCGAATTATCAAATATTTATTCACTAATTTCCCTTTGCTGGACGACTTTCATGAGTCTTCCTGGCCCGTAACTAGCCAGGTATATGGTGGGCCACCACTAGACTTACAAGGGATGTAGCAAATTATTTAGGTATTTCTTTGGAGCAAAGACCAATCAGATGACCCATTTCAAAAGATGTGGCCGGGGTAAACCAGAGTGTACATTGGTGATGCCTTTGCTGATTAGCCTCAATACTAGAAAAAATGGCATTTATCACGTGATAGAATTTTACTTAGAGTAAGCATTGTGTTATTCTGTGTTTGACTTAATTCAATTAGGCCAACTAAAGAGATTATGTGTATTTGATTGACCATCAAACACACATTGCACCATTTTACAGTCATGCCTCTGAAGTCTTTCACCAACAGCCTTTGCTAGGAACCGAGAATACACGTCACGGCACTAAGAAGCACAAGCGGAATAACGCATCAGAAAGGCCGTCAGATTAGTAATGGGTTACTTCTGCTTTGTTTAATCTGGAGGCTCCTTTCGAACCCGCATGTCTCATCCCTGCCTATACTATTCAATCTCCTTAACTAACACCATTACACCGTATCAGTGTGTTCTGTTCGAAATCTCACAAAGTTTCGGAACACAAATTCAGGATTCCGTCGTGCATTTGTTATGGTGACTTCTACCTTGTTAAAACACAGACGAGACAAATGCATTCTTACAATTTTACGATAATCTAACTACTGTCCACATTTGAGTCATGTGTCCACTGTGTAAGCGTTGGATCGAACGATGAACCCGCGGACGATGGATGAGCTTTATTCAAAAGTTCGTTTGTGAATTACTTAATAAGCATATACTGTCAGTGAAAACGTTTTTAAAAGATATTATTGACCGAATCATGACTATTGTCTGCGTGCAGCAAAACACTGCTGGATTGCCACTACGATCTTACTGTCTACAACGTGGGTCGTCCATTCCTAATTTGAGGTATAAAATAAATCAATATATAACCAATAGGACGCTGAATTTCCGTTAACCCGTTGGGCCTACTACTTCCCTTGGTCACTGCACCTTCATTCCCATGACCTCGGAATAGGTTAAAAGTGGTCTTCATTAGGCGGTTGGTTAGAAAGACATCCAGCGAAGGGGCGGACAACTATCTTGACCTAGCCGGGTCAGATCCTCAACAATCACACAGGCAGGTCGAACCCACAACCTGTGAGCAAATGGGAAGATGGCAGTCCAAACAATTATCCGTTTTGCCATGTGGCCAGGGTCACTGTATCAGCAACCCCGTGATCCAGTGGGTTGAATTACGTACCATCATTCTGAAATTGTTTCACGGGTCATGAGTGAAATTCCTTGACGGAGGCGGCCGTCCACCACTCAGTCATTGATCACTGAAATTAGCATATTGGATTGTAAGTGCCGTCCTGTTAGCAACCTTCTCACGTATCTTGGCACACTGTTAGCACTGTTTAGCAGCTTAATCCATGGCTGTAACCATCTAAGACTTTTTTGAACTTCGATAAGTTGTAGAGTTGTCAGCTTCGATTTCTCAAAGCCAACCGAGTTATCATACTTCTGGTCCGTTACTACAAATATTCAGAATTAGAAGCGTGATGAACAGGCTGCTTCTTGGTGTGTCGTCCCAGGGTTAACTACACTACAATAAACATGAAAATATTTGCCAAGCTAGAACTGAATAATCTCATCATCAAATGTCATTTGGGTTTTATGGATATGATAACTGTGCTTTCACATCACTTGTTCCAATGACAGTAAATTTAGTGCCTGGACAACAATCTTCGGTGCACAGAGACTAGGGTTTCATAGCCGGACTCCGCTTGTCACCACAGCACCAAGCTCGGTCTCACACCACAACGTAAAGTAGATTTGGAACAGTTTAATACAACCACTTTAAGGCTCTAAGAAACCTACGGAACGACGACACTATCTTGCTTACTAGACCTGATAAATATACGGAGATAGCCTCGCTAGATAAACAAGCCTATCTGGACAAGAGGAACAATTTAGCAAATTGTGATGCCATATTTGGAAGAATGGAATTCGATAAAAACAAGAAACTTGTGGATGAGAACAGCATCTCTGAATCTTTAGAAAATTGGGTGGACTGTTACGTCAGTGTCCCACTGGGTGCTGTAAACTGACTCAATAATATCAGGACTCTACAGATCACTAAAGATTCATAAGGATGGCCTATCGCCACATCCTGATAAATTCGGCATACCACGTTGGCGAAATGGTCGGTGCAACTCTTGGGACTACTCCGCAATAGATTAGTCTCAAATAGCCTCAACAGTAGGTTTTACATCAGACGGGCTATTGAGGCTACAGAAGTTCGGAGTTTTGTGGAAAAAAGACTACTACGGTTAAGTCTGTGTCCTGATCACAAACGTGCTGCTTAGAGAACCTTTTATTTCTCTGACTGACTGCATCCGTTTGAATGTTACGATTTTTGGAGTACCGGATGAATAATTGAAGAAGCTATTGCTAGCGCTTACGCAGACTATACAAGTTCAATGAAAAGGTATATTGTAAGAAAGATAAGATCTCAATGGGCTGGTCAGTGGACCCCATATCGGCTGACGTAATCTTGAGATGATTGAACGAATGGAAATGGTCTGAATGATTGAGCGGTGTGATGTACACAAAAACGTACTGTGCATTATATATGTAAGATTGATGCCAAGTCCGTGAACATTAGATACCGCAGCTAAAACTGTTGATCCGTATGAAAACGGAACGGAACGGAAGACTAGCTTTTATTTACGTTATATTAGTAAAACGTCCGCATCGACTGGTTCAAACAGGTTTGCATAGAAAGAGGACATGATGTGATCAGTGCACTCGTTTCCATAGCTATGTACCAAAGAAGCAGAAACCGAACTTGCTGCGATGTCTATCAGAGCAAATCTACAAAATATATAATAACATCATGCTGGACAAAGAGCTCAAGTTTTGCGAAATATTTTTCAAA
Organism: Paragonimus westermani; assembly: GCA_008508345.1. NCBI lineage: Eukaryota > Metazoa > Platyhelminthes > Trematoda > Plagiorchiida > Troglotrematidae > Paragonimus > Paragonimus westermani. The sequence goes on along the minus strand of QNGE01000065.1, from coordinate 256,726 downwards.
TTCTGATAAGATCTTAGCTTGTAATATAGAACGGTCGTGGTCGCGAAGCCATGAACCCTCTGTCGGATGTAAAACAGTCTGTACGAACAACCTTCCTGCAAAATGAATTACCTAGTATATGAATGACAAGAAGGCTGTACACGGCCGTGAGGATGACTTCATGCTGAAGAGCTACGAATATCGTTCACCTCTGAGCCAATCGTATGCCACCAGCCCAAAGAACCAGTGCCCATTTTGTTGTTCTTGTGGAGCAGGTTACATCAGTCGCACAACAAGGCGTTTTTGTCGGAGAGAGTAAAGGAACACGATATGGTTGATTGATGAACGGACAGCAACGAAAGATTTCCGGCTCACTGTTGGCACACCTGGTCGACTGGGGTCACGGAGTTAGTGAGGATATCGCACCCAAGTCTACCTACCGCGTCACAGTTGCTCACACAAGAATTATGAACTGTTGTGTATTAGCGGGTTCAAAGGCAATCATGACACATGACACTAGATTCACGTTGTAGTGGTGACCACTTAATGTTGACTTGACAACTATTTTTATGTTTATTCTATTGTATTTGGCGCGTGAACGACGCAATAAAAACGAGCCTGTTCATCATTTTCTGATTTCTTACTAAGTTTCATAGTATACTCCAACAGCCGAAATGAATCTAGGTGTATGTCCGAAAGTATGTGATTCTGGCTAACGGAGTTGAAAGTTTTATCTCGCACGTTACACTACTCAAACGAACTCGTAGTTTGTATACTGAAAACATTTGTGTATGACAAATACGCCTTCTGTTGATTGCTGACTGTTCCCACGAGTGATTAGTTAGTCGTATTGGCGCCAAAAATAAGGGGACAGTCTATGAAGTTTGTAATTCAGAGAACAATTCACGAATAAACGCCGTGAGTTCTTAAGACCACAACTAACTCGGTGCAGATAAAATGTGGAAGTATTCAATAAATTACCTGTCTCTCGAAAAATTTCGACAGAAGTGGACAAAATTGAGCAAGTGAGAAAAACTTTGGCGAAAAATACAGTTACCATATCTTTTCTGGACTGTCATAAAACAGCACACACTCCCAAAGACCGTACGGTTCATCCACAGTTTTCCTCTATCTTTCAAAGAAAGACAACAAACACTTGAATAGAGTCATAAAATTCTTTGCTCAATGCGGAAGCGGTATTTTTATTGAATTATATTTTATAGCATGCAAGCGGTTTCCTGGCAAAAGCCTTGCAAATAGACTTCACCTTCCATTTATCGAATCTTGTTGCACCTACGAACTGCCTGACACAAATTCCCCGTAGCCAACATTCAGACGGGAATGTACAAGCAAAGACCTCCCTTGTACAACAACTTTGGAACCTACGTCACTCAACTCACTCACAGGTCTCTACATGCTTGTACCCATGAGTCATCCCTGATCTAATTAGAAGTTGTTCAACAGTTCAGTTAGCTCGTGAGAAGTGCGGGAGTTTGTTTCATATTGCTGGTGACTGTCACATTTACACAGACTTTTAGCTAGTCCGTTCGAAAAGAGGTACTAGACACTGGCTCAGTCCTTGATAGAGCTCGTGAGTGATACATACCCTTGCCACGGCCGACATTAAAACTCCGGTCACGCTTTCCTAAGGCAACCGTGCTGACCACTGCGCCGATAACCTCCCATTAAGCATGACTGATATATCATGCAAACGCTCAGTCACGTTCGCTTGAGTAGTGCTCATATTGTCGGGTCACCTTGAGAGGAGGCACAGTAGCTGTTCTGTTAACTCCAAACGATGACCCCGCGACTAGGACTTCTCTCTAAGTTGAAATCCCAAAAATCATTGAGCTTCTTGATTACTGGTAAGACCTGATTCCAGCCGTGGCATAGATATGTACTATTGACAGGCTCTAACATGAACGAAGCTCGGTATAGCACATTTCTTAGGAATGCCGTAGATCATTAAACGCTTGAAAGTCTAGCAACGCGATCTTCGTTCCGTTTTGTTTGAGCACTAACTTGACAGTTCCGTTTTCATGTGTTGTGTCCCGTAAATGCAAAAGTCAGTCAGCAGGGTAGCCTGTTTATTGCGAGCACTAGACCGTGAGTGCAGAAGGCGGATACAGGTAGATCGGCTGCGGTATTGTCCTATGACAAGCAGGACAAGTGTACGGTGAGAACTGCAGGTAGTGGCAAGCAAACACGACTGTCGGGCATGAGGGCAGAAAGGACAGTGTCTACACACAAGCGTTAGCATGTTAGAGATTTATTGTCAGATCAAGAAGGTCCGTGACATAAGCAGATCCAATGCTACGGGCGCACTAGCATATTCGAAATGGTGATCCATGCAAGTAGGCCGGCAGCACGGCCACAGGTTGTCTGCGTGCGCGCACTTAAAAAAACTAGCCTTTTTCGAAATTCGGGCAATTGATTGAACTGGATTCGCCCAAACTGGGTAGTCAGAGCACTCAGCTGCTTTTGTCAAGCCTAACAGATCGTGGGATTCGCAGTCTCTAAAGCACAAATAGCTTCGAAGGCTTAGTAGGCGTTCGTTATTGCACTTGGTCAAGTGCTCTGATGTTCTGCTTGGTGAGTGCAATTCGGTAGTTTTGTTTGGCCATAGCAGCCAGCAGTAGTGATATCTATCCATAGATGGCTACGTGTAATGAAATGCCAGCGTATTCTCGGTAGACTGTGCAATAAGGTGTTAACGAATGAATCATTCAATTTAAGCATACATGGCTGACAAGCCACAAGAAAAGTCACCTGACTTAATTCGTTTTTCCATCCTCCCCTTGTTTCGAACTCAACCCGAATTGTTCAGAGTTGGGACGATTATCATTTCAAGTGGGATCCGAAAGACTTCGGGAATGTGTCAGTCATCAACCTGCCTTACACTGCTGTGTGGAGACCGGACATTTTACTGTACAATTGGTAAGTGTTTGTGTTTGCATTGTGCTATTTCGTTTCCGGATTGCTTTGCGCACAGAACCCAGCGTAAACCACAAGAAAACGGTAAAACATGTTGCCAGTTTGACAGCTCTTCGGAAAAGAAAGTCAAACGAGTTTGCCATATTCTTTGACAGATTTAAATTAGAGGTAACAGGACAGTCCCGTCAAGTTGATCAGGCAACCTGAATATTGCTCTCAGGCGATTATCGGTGGATGTATACGTAATTTGCTTGTGCCTTACATGCCCTCACTAGTGCAGTGGTTCACAGAGTTGTCTCACCAGAAAAAAGGCTGGAGTTGATGTCTTGGTCGTGGCATGAGTATACATTACAGACCAGCTCTAACAAGAGTGAAATTAAAGTCTAGTGTTTTATTTCGAAAAGGGCTGACCAGAAGGTCTACCCGAACGCAGAAGCTACAACCGACTATGACTGAGTTCCAATGTAACCTATCGAAAAGTCCGATTACCCATTAAGTCCTCATGGATTTTTTATAGCCTATCCCTCCAGTTCATGGTAATGTAACCCAACTACTACCCATATTTGATCAAAGGTTTGGCGTTCGGTTGGCGTGTTACAGCAGATTTCTTTCGAAAGGACGCATTGAAAGTGTGTGACGGTCTCATTGAAACTAGTCCCATGTGCCCATCGCTTTATCCGGTTGAGAGGCGTGCTCCGGCTTATACTTTTAATGGTGTAGTTCAAATCGTATCGATGAAATCCTCGATTATTCAATATCAGCCACTTAATCCTATAGAAAATGATTCGTTGTCTGTGTGCTGGTTGAAATAATTATGAATTGGTGTAGCTCGACAGTTGCACCGGTCGGTTTTTGGAACATCCAAATCTCGATCTCAATAATGTCTGAACATGAAATTTCAACGGGAGATATTAGGCATAGAAGGTGGTTTCCGACAACAAAATTCGGAAATATTCAACTCCAAAAGGGTTTCGCTAAATTGCACACACATGCTTTACTCAAGTGATTCTACCTGAACGGAAACTATGAAATTACTTAACTAACTGGTTGTCTTCCTGTTTTTATTTGAATTTAAATGGATTTGTAAGTAAATCAGATAGCGAGTAGCATGACGTCAGGTGTTCCTGTTATATTTTGACATTTATTAGTCGTTTCCATACAGTGCCTACATCATCTTTTTAGTTCATGCTCTTCGGTTATTGGTCAATTCGTATCATTTACAGCTACTAGACAATCAATGGGCGGAGAGTACTCCACTGACCTTGAGATTGGTCTCATATCGATTGACACAGCCTAGCTGTTTGGGTTGCACAGGTGTTGGTAACGCTGCACAAAGCTCGTCAGGCTTGTTAAGCGACAGATTGCACATCCCGTATGGACACATCAATTCGCTGTGTTTGGCTTCGATGCTTCTGCTCACGATGTGAAGTGAACACTGTGTGTGTTTTGGCGCCGTGCAAGCTGAATGGATAGTCGATGCTCACGAGAAGGGGAGACACCGCTATAGAAGACCACCACAGACTAAATACCGGTAGTCCACATTCAAAAACTTGGAAACTTTTAATCACCAACCCTTCACACCCTGACAGAGGCAAATTGTTACCTATTCATGGAACATTGTGTGGCCTGGTATGACCAACTCAACGGATGTGAACATCTCGATGATCTCCCACTATTCCACCTAACAAGACTATTGGGTTTCTCTAATTTGGGTACGTGTTCACGCTGCACTAACAAACCAGCCAAAAAGATTGGTTTCATGAAATCATCGCAAGAAAGACCACAGGCTTGCTCTCCTTTTACCTTATTCAAGCCGATTTGATATACGAAAAAAAATTCAAACTATGCAAACAGATTGAAACATGGAGATCCCACTTGGTAATTGTGCCTGCATTATTACAACTGGGTACCAAGTTTGCTGGTTACAACGATTGGAATCACATCGGCACATAACCGTAAATAAGATTTGTGATGTGAATCAGTAACGATGAAAAAGCTACAAAGATAAACACAGGATAAACAAGGTACTTAATCTGGGTATGATGTACGAAATTGAATTGGAAGATCAAGAAATTTTGGGAACGTGTCCTCTCCGGAGATTACAGCGTATCTCGTACAATGACGCTACACATGACGCCAACAGAGCTATGTTTCATTAGTTTAAGAAATCGGTTATGACTGACCGTACAATGTGCCTTTCATGTCCAACATCAAGTGGTTGATACCTCGCTTCACCAACCGGTGGTAGAAGATTTATGCTGTCGGTGACAGCATATGAGCGTAGTCTTTCTGAATTAGTCTTTGCCACCGATAGAACAAACTTGATGTCGAATATGTATTTTGAGAAGGCAGTTGTATGGATGATGAATGGTGTCGAGGAATGTACACCACATCTCTGCAATTAGTCTTCAGCTAACACCATCACATCTGATCCGGAGCATTTCAGTTTCGTCTCTCTATTCGAGGTGTTTAGCAACTGATAGCAAATTCTTTCAGCGTTTAGCTTATTGTGCCTCCTTTTTAAGTCACAGCAAGGTGGTTAAAAGACTGAAAGATATGCATGGACGCTTTCCCTATATCAACACCATTCTGTTTGTTATGTTCTGCGTGAGTTACGTTTACAGTGCTCGATGGGAGTTTCAGACCCAGTATCACAAGGACGCACGAGTTAGGTGCAATGATTGCGATCGGCGTTGTGTATGGTCGCTTTCAAGTGGGTGGTCGATCGCTGTTTCGAAATGCAACGGAAGGACAGAGGTGACACTTGTCCAAGTAAAGCCAATTCGACAATGATACCAACAGGGCTTGACGATGTAATCTGTCTGCATAATAACCAGGTCAAATGTTTAGCGTGTAATGGACTTTCGATTTCCGAGGATAAACTTGTGATAATAAACTTTGGAGTGTCTGTAAGTAGGAACTGAAACAAATGAGGACCAGATCTGTGGTCCGTGGTAGGACCCTGAAGTGCAGGTGGTCTTTCTATGAACCGTAACTACCATGGAATCTCCACCGGACCAGATTAACGCGTTCCCGTCAAAAAATGGACCTTTCCTTGAGCAGCCCCTCTGGAGGTGGCTACTGTCAGACTGAGCCAAGTCAATTCAGTGGTATGCTTTGTGTGCTACCAGAGGTGAATTTTCATGTTTTTTATGTAGGCACACCTTTAGCAAACCGTAAACAACTAACTAAATAAGCCTAGTGATAAGAGGTAAGGGATTTTAGTTTCCCTACAAATTGAACACCACTCACAATTGGTCGTAGTTGTCGCATGGACTTTCCAGACAGTCGCTTTCGAACAGAATTACTTGACCAAAGTTTCGCTCTTATTAGAGATGATCAGTAGTGCACTCCTTGCCACGGCTGGCACCAACACTCCAACAATGTTTTTAGGAGGCAAACGTGTTGACCACTGCAGCGTTAGGCACGAACGATTCATCATATCGTGGTGGATTATCTAACCAGAGTTGCGGGTACTTAAGTTCTCGGCGGACTACCTCCACGCGGTGGGAGGTACGCCCAAAAGCCCACATCGAGCGGATTGGGGACAGCATGGACGACCGAATGAGCCATCGCTCAATTTGATCGGACCAACGGACGAGACAAGACAGTCAAAATGGGGGATGACTAGGTCAGGGGCGCAATTATTCCAACACTCGGAGGAATATGCAGACATGGTCGTAGAGCACGGTCGAGGCCACAATGGATAGATTGCAGACAGCATTGGCGACCGGACCTGCCAGCGCCCGACGAGATCGACCCAGCGAACGAGGAATGTCGGGTGAAAACCCCCCCGACAGAAGGCGTCGGGCACACACGAACCCGGCCAAAGTACACACGGCGTGAGTGCGGAAACCAGATGCGTTGTGGACCGGATTTCTGCCCCCACAAACGTGACAGCGCGCGTAGCATAAGGACCAGCTAGTTGGACAATAAAGATTGTGAAATATCCGCACGAAATTTAGTACGAATAGAGTTGAATAGCTTGGGTGTCGTGTTTAACATGTTACTGATAAGCAGATTGAGAATAACACAACGTTACGAGCAAGTTGTAGTACTCTACGTTTCAACCACCCCGGGTAGCCTTCCTCAGGAGTGTTGTAATCGAAATTCCATCTGTTTATCAATAAAGATTGTGCTTTCTCGAACGCCTTTTACGCTACAATATATATACGCTCAGCCACATTCACCTGTGAGTTGTGCGCCTAGGTCACAGTGACTAATAAGTACAACCACGAAAGTGGACGAGAAGTTAAGTTAAGCAGCAGTAGTCGACACCAATTTTAAAAAGATGTACTGATCTAATTTCGAAGTGAATTCAGGAACAAGAAGGTTTGATCTCGGAGCTAGTCGAGCTCAATAAGGAATAACGAGAGAATAGTAAGACCAGATATATGAAAACAAACGTTTTTAAGGGAATTTGCTGGAAGATGTAGAAGTGTACTGTTGTCAAGTGGGCTACACAATAGACCAATTAGAGGTTAACCATTAATAGCATGTCTCAAGATACTGTGTATTGAAGATAATTAGGCCAAAGTGTTTAATGGATGTTTTTTAACCTTATGCATCAGGTTCATTTGTTTTTTTCGCTTATGTGCCTTACCAGTTTGAAATAATTGGTTTCGATGTGTAACCTATGTTATTTCCATGAAATCCAGTCCAAACTACTTCCGATTTTCCCTTATTTAGCTGCCTTGAATCTGATAGATTTTAATTCATAATTAGATCTGTTTTTTACTTGTTCCAAAAACACTACCACATAGGATGACCAAAACGTTGTCCTTTGTACTAGTTCATAAATACCGCCTTTTCGTTTCTTCCTGTAAAGTAATTATCTTGTGTGGCGTTTTACCGTATTCTCAGTCCAGACATTCGTGTTTTCTCTTAATAATCGTGCGTGCATGTGGTAACTCAATACCGTAGAATTAAAATGGATCTATGCACGAAGCACAGTTTTTAGGGATCATATAATGAACACTGCTGTCAGAATGATAAATAGCGAAGTTCGATGTTGTTCTTGTCGCGAATCACGGAGACACAAATGTTAGTAACGCTAGAACAAAATCAGATTTACCACTACAGACCTCAGGTACCGACCAAGCAGCATTCCTGTGACAAGGTGGTCAAACCTGTGATAGAAACGGTAGGCAATGGTAAACCGGAACGACTGTCCGATGAGTTGGTAGACTGCACAATGCAAACTTGTAAACATAGGCACGCTGTTGAGCCGCACCCTAATCAAGAAGGTTACATAGCCCAGTCCAATCAGAAGTAGACGAAAGATTGAAGGCGCACTGGTGTGTGCGCGCAAACGCGCCCGCTGTACACGCATGTTGTATCTGTATGGGTACAGATGACGAGTCCCGACATGCCTGAACAGTGTCATTGAACATCCATCAGGGCATTTTGTGTCGACGGGTTAAATATGGCTGGTAAAATCTGACAGCCTTCATTCATTCATTCATTCATTCATTCATATATATATATATATATATATATATATATATATATATAATTCAGTTTCCTAGGCGATAGCAAAGCAGAAAAGTATAGGTGATTTTTGGAAAGTTTCCATATTCTCACTCGAAAAGTAATTCATTACAGCGAAGTTATTTGCTATTTTCGCTTTATTAAGTTCGAAATTTTCTTGAGGAACATTTTCCTCGCTACCCGTTCTCGGTATGTTCCAAACTCTTCAGTGTTGATGGCTGAGCAAAGTGTAAAATTTCTCACGTTTTACGTTAATAATTGTCTTTATGCTCGTAAAAAAAAAGAACCGCCGGTCAGTTTTTGACGAGCTGAAAATATTCACACTGCCGTGCAAATCGAACTCACCCTCGAAAACCCCCCAAATTGAGTCTACCCAGAACAAAACACAAGCCACCTTGCTTTTATCAGTTTTCTCGCAGTTTCTGCAATACTTGTTCGTAAAAGTGAAGGAATGTTGATCGCCAAATTAAATCAGTGAGCTGTTTGTCAGTCCACCGATGAATAAGGCTCATCAATCCCAAACTTGTTTTTTTCTCATTGTAAACGATCTATCGATTACAGGCCACTAAGTATTAGTATTGGTAAGTCTCTCTCAGTCAGGACGAATACTCGCAATCTTTGAAATTTCCAAAAGCATTGTTGTTCAATTTTTGTCGGTTTGTGTTACGCATTCAAACGTGATTGATGTGTCGCTAACTTCATAGTAAGCGCACGTTCTTTATTGTATGGTTACTGCTTGCAGGGTAAGTGTCTCAGTAATCTCGACTCCCTATACTGAACGCTCCTCAACACTTAAACGAGGACTCCACAACAAATTGGAAGCCAAAGTCAACCCAACACACATTTTAGTCTTCCGTTGCACTAATCTTTCAAGTTTGTTTGTCAGTTTTTTCAACAATATTGATACCTTGACAGCTCCGTAAAACGGAACCTATTAGCTCCAACGCCTAACTAAATCGTGATACACGAAAACAATCTAACACCGTACTAACTCGATGTCATTCTAAGCTACATCATGACTGAACAAGTAGTTGCTATATTGTCTACTACTATGCGTCAGATTCTTTTTCCCATACTGATCTATACGGAGAACAGCTTGTGACACCACATACACTAATGTTAACAACCAGTGACAGACCTCAGTCCCTTAGTACTGATGTGACTGTAGAATTCCATGCCGTTGTAACTCAAGCGGAAGATTTCAGTTCGAATAATATTTTATAAGGATACTCAAAGTTACTAATTGCAAGTATTGCAGAGCTACTCAGAAGTGTGACTCACTTTCCGTTGAACAGTTAGGTCTAGTTCTCCCAAGTGGATCACTCAGACTTTCATAAGTTCAGTTCAACCGACGTTAATCATCCTCCTCGACTCTCAACTCAGGTTAAAGAGCGTTGCTATTTTGCTGTGTTTCGACCCAGACGGACATCAACATGATGGGTCATGTTGACTTCTGGTCAGTTTGGATAAGTGTCATCCGCCCAACAAGTTCCTAGAGTACCACTATAGTAAGAATGAACAGTCCTACTATATTGCTCGGAAGCATTTGGGCGAATGTACGTATTTAATTGTTGAAGCGACTGAGATACGATACAAGAAAGAGCAATGGAGTGCTCTCCAGCAACAAATGGTGTTTTAAATATACGAACCTGACATTGGCATCTGTGGTGTCTCGGGATTATTGTTAAGTGTGACTGAGTGATCGCTTTAGAAGACATTTGGAAGTACATATACCCTGTATGGATTTTCTGAACAGAGAGTCCTTGTGCTACCCGTAGCTTGCCACACAGAACCCCTTGTAATTTATCGTTTCATCCGTTCTGGCTGAGACACCATGGTTAGCCAAACACTCACCATTGTTAATTACTAGGCTAATATTCGGTAATGCACGCAGTCAGTCATGTTCACCTCCCACCTCCTGTGATACTCAGTACTGGTATCCGTTCCAAACCGAAGCCCTACTAACCCGCCCAGTTGATCGATTACTATTCGACGTCCACTCTCGCCGTTTCAAAAGTTTTGGTCAAACCGGAGATAACCGTTAAATATGGTTGTTTCATGTGCCAAAGATGTTATCGAACTTAACTTCCGCACAAAAGCCCAACATGCATGATTCACCGCGGCATAATCACTATGGCGCCAATGTGACTACCAGCGTTTTTAGGATACATTAAGAGAAAAACCCTTCAGTTCGACGAAGCGCCACCACATCTGCTTAGCCCTGCGTCATCACAATCAATTCATTTCGACCTTGCGGCTGCCTAGATAAGTGGGTACTAAGCATGTTGTTGGTAATCAGTGAACGGGAGAATAGCGCGACTGGTGCCTGACTGACTAATACTACTGAAGAAGTTTCCACCTTCTCACTGCCATGTTCAAATTGTGTAACTGTCGGCGATTGCACAATCACGATTCTCTATTGTCCGAGCATCTGACTCACCTTGATTGTCGTTTCCATATCCAGCGATGGGGGATGGCTTGATGTACAGTCCGTTTCCATTTATGTAACATCGGCCCCATTTCAAAACAATTCATCTCCTCATGTTTATCAAGTCAGCAAGATCGAAAAGCAACCTGTAGTTTAATCATGCCCGACAGGTTTAAGCTGGAGGTCGATAAGGATTTGTTAACCAGGTATCGACGCTGTAATTAACTTAGCGGACAGAAGCAAAACAAGTCATTTTCTCTCCTTGGTTCTCAGTTCAGGTTGACAATAATGTCAAGATTGAAAAATGGTACAAAAGGCAGCTAACGAACAGTAAATTTATTGAGTGAAAAACATCAATCTCACACTGTTTTATTCTTCTACCTAACGATATTTCTTCCGCCATTTTCCTGCTAAGTTCAGTAGTAAAAACCATCAGATTAGGTTGACTCGAAACAAATGTCTTCTACTATTGAGGCGTTTCAATTGCATCCTGCAAAGAACCAGTAGATAGGCTGATTGATCTCATATTGTCATGTTTATTTGCAACATTTGTCTTTCGCAGTCTGATTGTGCTCATCCTATAATTATGAAAATGAAAATAGGATGGAAGACGTAAATATCCGCCTTATCTGAATTTTATTGATCTCAATTCCCCGAGTTGTTCCCTGTAACAGTATGTCGTCAATTGTCATATGGTTGTAGAAATCTGCAGCCAGGTCACACTACGATTCATCAGTTACCTCCAATACTAGGCTTGTACGAGAGACCTACCACGATAATCACATTGATTACTAGATTCGTAATGTACATCTGATATTGTATATTCGGTAAATTTCAAGGCTTTTAGATTGTAAATTTCATGAATAATCTCGCCCCTAAGCTCCAGTACGACCTTCGACGAAAAGTGGTCCAACAATAACGGCTTCCACTTGAAAAACCATGTGACGCTCTGATCTACGGATTGCACAACAAAGGTGGTTTTTAACGGTACATATATCAGCTTGATATTTGAGAATTCAATGTATTTAATATCATTGTTCAATGACAACTGAATTCGATGCTTCTGTATGCTCATCTTATTGTTTACCGTGATTAGATTGAACGGATAACCAAACCACTCCTAGAATGATTGTACAAATGTGAAAGGTGCCTAAAATCCGCACCAAGGAAACATTGCTGGTTCTTGTAGTTTCCTAAAACCAAAGGCGAAACTTTCCTCCCACATTTTTGCTGCACAGCATTAAAGTAATACTGACTTTAAAACTTTCAACCTAGGTGCTTCCACACGCTTCGTTGTCAACGTTCTCTTTGGTAAACGTGTATAGCACAGTCCCGTCGATATCGAATACATTTCTCTAGCTGCAATTCAGCAGCAAGTTGAACTAGTTGGACATCAAAGTCATCAGGTGCAACCTTAGGGACATCTTCCTTTTTACCAAGAATCTGAAAGAAAATACTATTAATGAACAAGCCTAGCTTGTGTGGATTCAACTCGTTGAGGTGCTAGTTGACTGTCCACAAACGACAGGCTGTTCACTGTGCGTTTCGTGCATTTGTTCAGACCACTGAAAAATAGCTTCGTTCACCTCGTCAAAACTCTACTTTAGATGAGACCCAATTGTGAGAAGTCAGGGCTTCAGCTAGATTCGAACCAGCGGCAGACATAACATGCCTCAATGAGGCAAGCTAGTAGATCGCTTACCGCGTTGAGGCATGCCATGTCTGTCATCGGTTCGAATCTAGCCGAAGCCCTGACTCATCACAATTAAGTCTCACCTAAAATCACAAATCTGCCACACTAATTATTAATAAAATTTTATTTCACTCGTGCGTGAAGACAATCAGATTTTAACGTAATTCCTGTTTGAAATCCTGTGTAATAGGACATTATGGACGGTTTTTCTGGTTACACTCACGGAGGTGACTAGTAGGGTTTATGCGGAAGGCTGTTCTGATCAATTTCCCGAAATATGTGTTTTCCTCAAACAGGATTTTTTTTACCTAAAAGCTCAACTGGCCGATACGCAAATGAGCGTAAAGAAATCACAAATAACCTCTATGTAATTCTATCCATAATCTCGGAACTGTTTACTCATGATTGACCAGGAGCTGGACTCCATTCATCCAAGCAAGCCTGAATAGATCACCATGTTGTACACTCAACCGAATATCAAAGAAAGTAACACTGAAAGGGCAATCAAGAACAAGTGCCTGCAAACAACTGACTAGTCTTAACCACTTTTGTTCAAGAATAAGACACGGAAATACTTGTCTGTTTTGGATTTCGCATAATCGACTAGCCGACTTCGAAAGCGTGATCCAGTATTCATATTCAAACGCTCAACCCAAACCGCATAACGCTTAGGGTAACCAGACCGAACGCCGGCCAGCTCATCCATCGTAGCACTGTTGCACCACGACTTCGAAGTTTGTCAGACGTCGCGCATGTGTCAGCGTCCAGTTCACCTGAGTTTTGGGTGTGATGTTCATCCGGTCAAATCATTCTCGTTTTGGCGTCACTTAACTAATCTAAGTTGAAATGTTACGACCTGAACCTACATTTCACAATGGTGATTGAACCAATGAACAAGCACGTTATATTGAGCACGGCTCCCTTGATTACACCAAACAAATACAATGAATCGGATTTGTCCCACTTGGGAAGAATGGCGTGAAAGAAACATGGTCTTTCACCTGTTGAATGAATACTGCGGATTATCGGGACTCACGAGAGCGGTAAGTTGGCACAGACTACAGCCAAAATAACGAAAAACAATCAAATACGTGCCGAAAAAAATAAAACATCAACCGCTCCTCGATCTTCTATGAGGAAACAGATTCAACGTTGTCAGACAGCCAACTTGACCTCTTGTTGATTAATTGTTGTGAATTTCCGAAAAAGTTGTTTGATAAGATCCAATTGATTCAATCAAAGTGTGAAAAACTGTAAGTTGGGCCTAGAATCATGGCTGAACAAGTTTGACCGTACACTCGGTCTTACTGCACACCTTCTCAGCTGGAGTTTTGTTGGCGACTTCCCATTGAATGTCATCCCGAGGATTTATCCATTTATGATAGGACTATTCTATTTGCAATCAAGACCCTGCACATTCAGCTACTTGGTTGCCACTTCATCACTTAAAGGTTATCTACCCAGGTATACTCTTCGCCAAAATCGGCTTCCCATTTGAACATGGTTAGCGAAACAAGCTTTGTTCATTTCACTCCGTACAAATAATTGCTTCCGTACTGGCGATTCTATTTTCCCAAAATTGTTCTCAACAATCATTCGTCAATGTTTGAGCATGTTCGCTTAAGCCTTTGTACAGCATTTTAAAGTAGATTAGAACAAAATTTCATCCTTTGTGGTATTCAGGGGTACACAGTCTTCGAAATGGCTGTAACAGGCGGGCTGCGCCGTCGGTTCCATGGTTGGACGTGGGTGGACATATCATGAGGTAAACTGAGACTGCGAAACACGGTTATGCTAGCGGCAGATACAATGCATTCTGAGCAATATTTGGATTCACGACGTAACCACCTTCGCATGTGCATTTATCACATTGTTGTGAATCCAGAAGACGGATGGCACAAAGGTTGTCTTAATGGGGAAACCAATACACTACTTAAGTCTCTCAACGGGACTAGAAACAAAAACACTCATTTGCACACCTCACTCTTCTGAGGACGCTCCAGTCGCTTCGGGCACCATGTCTCGGTTCCTTCATGTAGCGACAGCCATTAAATGTCATTCTGCCTTCCAACGCTCCTTCCCATATCTCTCGTACTTATTCCGCGATCATTTCGATCCCAGCGGCTACTGAATAGTGGTGTGAGTAGTATGGTGCAACCGTCTACCCTCACTACAACACGACGACGCAAATTTTAGATGAAATCTTTTAGTGCTTTCTCCTACACCCCAAATGGCCTATCAATTGGCCTGAAAGGATCCAAATAGCTTTAAAAAGGCTGACAACCTTCGGAACGCGTTGCAAATTCACAGAAGGACGTGTAGAAGCGTCGAAGTAATCATGACCTCCAGTATGGCAATAGATACCACTTTTCAGTACTCCTGCACAGCAACGCGTACAGCTCAATGCAATATCCTCCACTCCTACCCACCACTACCGGAACGAAGATTCAGATAATGTGATGACCTCCTTGAACAAACCTACACAATAAATTAGCCATCAGTGGTCAGTTTATTTAATGAGTGACAGAAGTGGCTCAATTTATAAAAATCAGCTTTCTTTTCTGTGGCTTGTCAATTTTAAAGGGCTGGTTTATAACGTACAGCATTTGTCACAATGAACTCTATGAGAGTTTTTGCCTCCCTCCTTTGAAGACGGAAAAGTGTAACTCTCTAAAACAAACGTCACCTAGTTCTTTTGTTAGTAGTATATTAATAAGTGAAAAATTGTTAAGCCAAAAATTTTGTTCCACTCACTACGAAAAGCTTCGGAAAACGATTGTGCTGTGAGAATGTGATCCAGTACCGCACACCGAAGCGATACTACAGACGATTAACTTTTGTGTGAACCTGAATCGTGGTTAGGTAAACGCAGGAATTTCTTGATTGGTCTTCAGTATGTAATGTCTGGTTACCGTGGCTTCGTAACCTATTTCTAATAACTTCGTCTACCTTCTGGGATCGTTCAAAAGCGCGACGTTCAAAGGACGCAGCTGCTCAAAGAATAAAAACCAGATAAACGAAGATTATTCGTCCTTGTGTCTTTTCGAACGAGTAAATTAACTACTAGTTAACGTTGCCTGTCTGCATACATCTTGTGTTCACACGTGTCCTCCTCTCGAATGGAACACCTACCATCCAAGGTTGGATTTTAGGGCCACCATGTATTTCTTTGATATAGTGTGGCTATAGCCGTACTACAAAAATGAAAATCCAATATTCATACTTGTCACAGGGGACGTAATTGGGTTACCAGTGCAAATTACGGGTACAGTGCAAGGTACTGGTAAGTGTGAGTGTACGTGGTGTAAAATTATTCAATCGAAATGGTAGATGGAGCGAATCTAGTGAAAAGCTTATTACCTGATTTCGCAGCTGACAAGCCAAACTATCAAACCAGGACTGTGTTGACTGTGGGTTCCCTCAAGCATATAGCTATACTAGTAGTGCGTGCGATCGAGGTGACCGTTTGATCAACATGGACTTTCACCACTAAACATTGTCCAACGCAGTGTCATCTTGTTCCAAGTAGCATTTGCTAAAGCGCTTGTTGACAACCTAGAGATGTATTAGGCTATTACGCACATAGTTCGGTACACTTTAGAAATGGACGGCCCACAGTTGATGAAGTTTCTTGATTCACCACCGTCCTAAATATTCTAGTTAGAGACTTTCACTGGGTATTTCCTGTCACCGTCAACTGTTTACTGCATCCCAAAACTACATTTGTTCTGCCTCCCGTCTACTTCAATACTTCAAACTTACATTGTGATCCACAGAAGTAAAGCCACCTTTTTTACAAATGAATGCTTAAACACACCAGTCTCAACATTTCCCATGCCCCTGCGTAAACCTGTACAAAATAGCTTACTTGATATCGCTGAACTATTGTTCCGGCTTTAAGTAACATCGACGTTGAGGTTCCTTCTTGTGAAAGTATTTCCTGATATGATCCTCATTGAGTGTGATAGTGCACATCAGTCATTGATAGATACTCAACGATGCGATTAGTAAGAATCTGATAAGCTGGTATCAACTGCAAACAGTTAAACCGAATGACCACCAACGAAGTGGTAGACAGCTGTTTCGACCTAGTTGAGTCTCAACAACATCACGCAAACCAAAGAGTGGAGTCCACGATTCGTGAATTATCGGCAGATTGCAGTTCAAACACTTAGGTATTAGACCACTGGCTTTCGGTAACTGGGGTTGCAGGGATGTATGTGAATTATTTTCCTTGAATGTTTGCAAAGACCTTTCTCAACCACTTCTGGGATCGGAATGGATGTTTGCTCGCTTGCAAGCCAACCACAAAACGGTTGACAGGTTTCGGTCTCCGGGCGAAACGAATCGCAAGAGCTAAGAAAAGGAATTATCAATTTCCCCCAATCAGCAATCTTTTAAACATTGTTCATCAGTTTACAGTGCACTTTAGCCAGAATAAACCATGAATAATCCCGAAAGTCACCGGTTCAAACCCTGAGTATGAACCCAAACTTGATCAACCGGAAATCAGGTCACATCCATCCTATCAACAGTAGATGAATCTAACGGATTTACACCCATTTCAGCCCTGGGGCACGGTGAGTTGGTGAAAAGTGATAAATCTGGCTGACCTGTCATAACCGTGAACAATGCTGTCAAAGTAAATGAGACAACCGTACACGTATGAAAAATATGCTATGACAACACTACGAGGTATGCTACCTCTCATGGCGGCACAGTTTTTGATCAAGTACACATAAGATTTTTGTAAAATGAGACGAAGGAACGGTAAAGACGAGTGCTTTTTAGAAGTGCTATTTAATAGTCATGCCAAATTAGATACGCTTTAGTGCTTTGAGTTTTACTCTTGTTTATTCTTGCCTTGGCCGAGACTAGAACTTTGTTCATGATTCCGTGAGTCGACCGTGATGACCACTGCACCACTGAACCCACTTCAGGCGCGACTCGATCATCGTATGCGAAAATCATTCGCCCATAAGTAATGTTCAGATTGGCCAACCGCCTCGGCAATTGTCCTGTTAACTCTAATCGATGGTCTCTCTCGAGTTTAGAATCACAGGAATCATTGAACATGTTGAGTGATGTTTCAACTACGGTACTGGGCTCGAAAGATGAGTGAATTTTCATTAACACTTGATCACAACTGTCGCAGCCCCATAGACTTTTCAATCAGCCCCTTCCCAAAAGAGGCACTATGTCCCAGTTTCGCTCTTATTTGAACTCGTCAGCAGTGTATTTGCGTTCCACGGCATTATCAGTGAGCAGATGGGGCTAAGCGTTCGCAAATGATAATTCAGTCATGTCCAGTGTGATATCAAGAGCACAGCAGTCAGCATGATTGCCTCGTAAAAGCGTGTCCGGTGTTCTAGTCTCGCTGCAACACTTACGCACTGATGATGTCACCTGGCCTAGTGATGAAACGTTTGCAACCTAAATGCCAAGCTCGGCGAACATATCAATACCAAAAGGATATGTACTACCAGCAAGCTCTGACAAGAACAAACCCCTTGGCTGCCACTCATTTCTTTCCGCGGGGTTTTTTCACTATTTACCCTCTTTTACTTTCTACATCATTAGTAGTGCAGTAGGGTGCTATCCATTTTTCAGTCTCAATGGTCGTCTGCGAGTAGCGCCGGAGTAAATTTCCCGCAAACTCACAATGAAGGCGCAGGGTTGTTTTAAACAAAGGATAAACCTGATGGTTAGCTCAAGTTAATTGTTGCACTTATCATTCAAGTTGAAGGATATGACTAAGAATGTGGGTGATATAGTATAGTGGACATTAGGTTAGTGGGTATTAACTGATTCTGAACTGTTGTGAGTAACTGTTGAGTTGACTGAACCCCACAGGAATGACGGTCGGGAACAGTTCTTTTGTGAGGTTATCTGACTGCATCTAAAGCACGCTACTAATCCCTGCACTGTAATGAATTCGCGGATAAAGGGTATTTATGCATGATTTGTTGTAAAAATGAGTTGGAGGGATTATACCATGTTTGACCAATGTCAATTAATCTTTCGTGCCTTTTTTCTCTGTTCAGTGCTGATGAAAAGTTTGATCGAACTTTCCCCACAAATACCATTATGAATTACACTGGCCAAGTGCAATGGATGCCTCCTGGACTTTTCAAATCCACGTGTAACATAGATATTCTCTGGTTTCCGTTTGACCGGCAGGTGAGAAATTTCGTGTTTCGTTTCTGAAAGGAAGTCGGAGTTCTCACTAACTTATGTCTGTTGTTGCATGTCTCTCTGAAGAAAACTGGAAGAAGTAACACCAGAATCCGATCAAAATCCGTCTCATTAAAAGTTATGCTTTGATTGTTTAGATTCGTAGAGCATTTGGCGAAGTCTTCAGGCGAAGAAGATCACGACGCTTTTCAGCTCCCAATCTTCATGTATCCAACAGTCACATTTTCCATAAACTGTATTGCCTGTTTCAGATCTGCTTCACTTTGACAGACGCACACCACTTAGGTAACCGATGTGAGAACAATTTGTTACCATTGCAGTCGTCTTGGTAAACAAGGCCCAATTGATCTGTTATGAGCATTGGTTGTTCATTTAATCATCATTCCTGATTAGACGTTATCTTGTATCCTATCACTCGTTCACCACACTTCGAAAGCAACGAGAACTCCGTATTTGGAGTCAATATTCCCTTGGTAACTCATTCTAGCTCTGACGATTGACAGTGTGTTTAAGAAAGATCAACTCAATATTTCGAGTTAATCAAATGGTGGTATGTACTTGAATCAGACAGCCGCCACCTCATATTCCGAGAAAATGCATATCATGCATCCCATTTTCTGAAGTGGAATCCACCTGTCTTTCATTCTTCAATCGGTCACTAATGATTTCACTGCCTGTCGAGGGATATACCGACTTTGATATAATTGTGTCAAATCGACTGAAGGTCATGCGTAGATGTACGCGGGGAATTGCTAGGTGAATGGCCACCATTTCCTAAAACTCGTGTGGACGATATTTACCGAGAAGGCCACCTCAGGTTACTGTATTTAGTCAAGCCATTACTTTTCATAAAAGGTTAGCATTTATCGCATTGTAGCGCACAAATATGTTTTTCAGATCCACTGGAACTGAACACTCTGAAGAACACTGTTCACTTCTTTGTTCAACAGTATGTAATATTTTTTTATGATTTTGCTTGTTTGCTGTCGTCGGATACTGGAACACTTTTGCGTTTGATCGAATTATGGAGATTTTAGTGAACCACATCGATCAGTCCATGGACCATTCTAGAAGCTGTTCTCTGGCAGGACTATTTGGAAAATTTACTAATATCCACCAGGAGTTGGTCGTTTAATCGCTGAATTATTGATGGATGACGACGAACAGGCAGACTAGTTTTCGATCATTCACCTTCAGGCTGTTTTGCACTCGTAAATAGAGGCGACAGATTTAGGTCAAGAAGCTGATCGCAGGGACTAGTTTACTGATCGAACTGGCTAGACTGTTCCCCCACTTTGCGCTCATCCGGTGACTGAACCGTGCAATCTGGCTACCTACCAAGTGGAACGGAGACCATGTTGGGGGGGGGGGGCAACATTAAACTGGACAGTTTCTGGCGCTGTACTAGAATATTAAACGATCTGAGTTCGAGAGCCTCCACAGTGCAGAGTGTTTCCTTATGAAAATTTCCCAGCATCCACAGTTGGTGAAGTACTGGCTGTCAGCCACTTTAGTTTCCGTCGGATTGTCAAATGTGATAACATATATACTAGCCGATTACGCTTTTCGAATGGCCTATCGCCTGTCGGGTGGTCCAGCGGAACTAGCCTAAACGAGGTAAAGGTCTGTAAGTTGCTTATTGCAGCCTAGTCTAACCACATACAGTTCATCGATTTTATTAATCTGTCCTCAAGCGTAAGAAGGAACAAATTCGAATAAACCTGCAAACCTGATTAATCAAACATTGTTCACCTTCATTCTTAGTTATCTGGTTAAGACAAATATGGGAGAACAAACATAGGGAAACTGACACTATGAGTATAGACGTATTTGTACAGGATGACTCGGATATCTGACAATTTATCGAAACGGAATCGCACTGAGTAACTTCTATGTTAACTGGGTGCGTTGATTTGTAACTTGGTTTCTGAAAGAAGATTTGTTACAACCGAAGAAAATGTGCCGAAGAATCGAACCGAACTAGATCATACAAGAAGTTTTCTACGCATCCAGCTTAAATCCTGGAAGAACCGGTTATGGCCTAAGTCCTTAACAAGATGATCGACAAGCATGCCTGAAGAAGAACGAAGCAAAACATTAGAGTAAGCACTATGCATGCATTTGATTCGGAATATCTAAACATGCTGTATACTTTAACGTACGCAGAGTGAATGCATTTAGGTATACTGTTTTTAGCCTGATATGGTAAGAAAAAGACATGCCACTGTGACATTTTTTGCAATTCCTTTTTGTGCTCTGAAGCGGGACTAGCTGATGAGATACATCTTGCATAATCTTACATCCGAGTTCCACTGGTGATGTGCAACAGCAACAGGCAATAGCAAGCACACGTTCGCCAGTCACAGACTGACCTTGAAAGGGCGTCACGTGACATCCTGAGGAAAAGTACAGCTAGAAAACGTGTAGCAAGTGTTTTTTCTTAGAAAAAACTTGTGATGTTACAATGATATAGATATAAAATAGGAGGATGATTTCACTCAACTGTTGGTACTGGTTGAAATTTCTACCAACACCGAGCCTCGAAAATAACCGCTTTTTTTGGAAGTTTTGGGAAAAAGCGCACTTTGATTCGATCGGAATGTCTCGGTAACCACAACTGTAATTCCAAACACTTCACAGTTATTATAGAACAGATCGGTGAGCATCTACATAAACTTGGTCAGTCGGCTCGGCGTTCACCACAATACATGTTCTGAGTAGCAGTGTAATTAGTCACACAAATCGTTACAATTGGTTGTGGTTTCCGTGATTTTCCAATCAGGTTATAGGTCAGTGACGGGCAAGACTAAACTCCGTCTGGACTGGTAAATTTCAAATCAGCATTTCCTCGAGGGATAGCTTCATGCAGAATTTGAAACAACATATTGACTGCTCTGGTATAATACTTTTTAAACTGTGAGCGTTCATTATCAGCACAACTAAAATGTTATTTTGATAGGAATTCACAGTCAGTTTTCTTTCTCACAATTCTGTTTTATTTGCTTCCCGTGATTGCCATTTCACTCATCCTCGAAGAATTGCACTCTCAAATTCGGTAGCTGGACCTACAATGGAGATCAAATAGATTTTCGTTTGAAATGCATCAATACCTCACAACCGGATTGCACCGAGGTAGGACCTGTGGATCAGTCGGAATATTTACAGAATGGAGAATTCCACCTCATCGGTAAATGACTGCCTTACCAATGTGAACGTTTTTAAATGACAGAGGCTTTTTTTTATAAAAACGCAGTATTAACATTTTGGTTAGCTTTGGATTGTAAACGTATTTATACTGCGTTAGTCAAGCTTACTCACGTTTAATTATATTAGGAAATCAGTTCATTTCTCCACACATTCTTCTTGGTCACATATCATGTGGTATAAACACAACACAGTTCGTGCGAAAAAGATTTTCAAAAGCAAAACATTAATGTGACATTACTTTTTATCCTGAACGCTAAGTAGAATCACGGCAATTTCAAATTTTTCCAATACAGATTTACGGTATTCGCTTGGACACCAACAAAGTACCTGTTACTTGTTTGTCACACACTGTCACAGTGATCGTTGCCTTCTGGAATCACACGATAGTCAGTGCCCAAAGAAAACATCCCACGGATATACCGGGAAGCGGAACAATGGTTGTAAAGTAGACATGCCACCTAGTCAACTACACAAGTCTCGTACTTTACAGTGTAAGCCAACCAGTCTAATCAAAGCGGCATACAAAAAAACGAATGATATAATGAAAATTAGCTAATCTACTAAGATCACCAAATTACTGCTGCTACCTGCATATATATGGAGGGAAATTCCTGTTTTCCCGTATTAATTGTAATTTCCGCTTCTATCCATATGAAGTTCGATTGGGTGAGTCTGTTGTAGAAACTTCGGATCTTCAGTGTGCATACCAGGATACTGGGGGCCATAGTTTTTAGGACGTAAATATGAGTGACCACATGTACGACAATTGGTATCATTCTTACCGGTGTGTGAAAGCTTCGTGTTTAGACAAAGTCAGATGAAATCTAGATTGGAGATAGGATAGAAACGAATTTACTGTTCATTTGACGTCAATGCATTTGCATATGAAAGAAATCTACGTAACGCAAAAGGAACTACTCATACCATGAGTGACACCTGAAACAGTAGTATTCTTTTCAGCAAAGTGCGTAAATAGAATCGATTGGAAGCGTACGCATCTTTTATCACCCAACGAGTCCATATAGGACGATTGGATTTAATACCGTTCCACAAAAGGAAATATTTCAATAAGACATTAAAAACGTTGTTCTGTTCCAATGTAGAAAAACGTGTTGCAAGTCTTCTAGTAACCAGCAAAGCAATTCAAAGCATCAACGATGACCCTCGATTGACGACATGAGTCCCTAACGCTGTTATAAGACTGTGGTGACAAGAACCGAAACAAACCGCTCCCCTTGCTTACATGTTTAACAAATTAGTATCTACAGTCTGATTTTAAACTCCAGCCAGCTCAACTGTGGTTCACCTCTGGAAAAAACAAGTGTACCGCTACCATACCAGTAGGTCAGGCAACATGAGCACTATTATAGTTCATGCCGAGCTGCGAGAAACTGGTTCCTTCTTCATAGAATACCTGTGCTACACTCAATAAACTGAATTTCAAAATCTCTCACTTTACTCGAATGCTGATTTCTAGGGGTGAATCCGGAGGTATTAAGACTTTCTCGGCGCGTTCCAGCCCGATCTGTGACTTAACATAAAATTTTGGATTTTGAGGTAGCCGTTAGATTATAAAGCAAACTTCTCCTTCACAAGACTATATTTAAAGCAACTTTGTCTCGGTCATGTAACTGACGTTTCCATCAGTGTGCACGTATGCTTTACTGGTGAGAACTCTTGCAGTACAAGTATTGAGAAAAGCTATTGACTTACCTACAGACAGTTCCATCAATCACTTGATAGCTGCTAGTTTACACATGTCCGTCAGCGAACAGCGCGGAAATGATATTCTTACTTCAAAAAGCAGTTATTTATGGTCTAAGACTGATAAGTTGGGGACATTTTTTCAATTTGTGGTGATGAAGCACGAGAATAGGTAACATACTGTCAGGTAACTTGAACTGCAGAACAGACTGTTTACCACCCATAAATACTGTAGCTACAGGTAAGCTGACACGGCCAAGTCTATTATGAAAGCGACAGAGTAGAAGACGACATACTCGTCTCCAATTTCGATCGAGAACAGGAAAACTGCTGGAACAGCCCCGTATTAGACACCTTCAAATAATCCATTTTATTGACTGGAGACATGCTCAAACTGCAACTTTGTGCGGTGTGCAGATCTTGCGAAACGGATGCTTTCTAGACTTTGAGAACAACACCTTGCTTTTGACTAGATTAACAGCTAACCTCGTTATCTTAACTTAGTGAAGGCAAGGTGCCTTTTTCTACGGCAATGGAATATTAGTTTACGAAAACTGAGTAAATGTTAACGGCTTTGAAGTCACAGAATCCTTCCCAACGGGGCTAGATACCTTACCAAACCACTGGAAGATACTGGATATAATGTTCACTTGAGACTGTACATGTAAAGCTCAGAGTATTAGCAGACTTTACCTTCAAGGATTAATCCTCGTGGCTACAATCCAACATGGCAGCTGTAGGTCTTCTAGACAACTTTGGTGTACTGAGTAATGTCGTGTAATCTGTTAATAGAATAACGACGATCTATCTCACACTTTACCCTGAATAAAAACTAATACAAATGACAATTTTTGTTGGAAAACGGCAGGCTTTGACAATATTGTGGTGGATTGTCAAGCCGGAGGTGAGGGTGCTCTAACTCTCGGCGGAATACATCGACGGTGTAGCAAGGTACGTCTGAAATCCCAAAGCGAGTGGGTCGAGGACAGCATGGGCAACCGGATGAGCCATCGCTCAACTGGATCGGACCGACGGGAGAGGCATGGCAGGTAAAAAATAGGATGAATAACCAGATCGAGGGCACGATTATTCCAACATCCGGAGGAATATCTCGACGTGGTGGTAGAATACGGCTAGAAGGCACAGCGGGTGGATTGCGGGCAGCTCGAGCGATCGGACGAGCCATCACTCAACGAGATCGGCCCAACAGACGAGGAACGGCAAGTGAAAAACGCCTTGATAAGAGGCGTCAGACGCACACACGCCGAGTCGAAGTGCGCACGCCGTGTGAACGAAAATCGGGGGTGTTGTGTCCCAGAATGATGATTCATAAACGCGAGCGTGCGCGTAGCAGCGTATTGGACGATAAAGATTGTGCTTTTATTGGGCGCCATTCACGCTACAATATGAGCGATCGATCCGTCCACACTTTAACGTACATCGCATTCGCGACGCCCGAACCTATTGTAAGGTCTCTAAGATGGTCAACAAAAATGGATTTCGAAGCTTCTATCTCGAGACTGCTAGTGTTTTTGAATTCTTGAGACAAATTCTTGCGGTTATAAATGTCTTCAAAAAAAGAAACCCATCGGAAACCAACCTGGAGATCACTCCCGTCCCTTCAAAACCAGAGTACAGTGAACAATTTGTTAGAGCGGTCCTTCATAATTTTGATCAGATGCACTATCAGGTAGTAACCAAAACTCATGATGTTCAGTAGGTGGAAGCTAGTCAGCAGTCAGCTTTACTGCCAGACATTTCAGGATAAGATCAATCTATATGGTGTGAAACAGTGACATTGTGAGAAATCTTCATCCAGTGAGTGACAGTAAACACGTGGGCTAGTTCAGCGCCACCGGAAGTGTCCCTAGTCTGAAGGTTAAGAAACGGCCCACCACTGCGAAATGAACGAGGTTCTTCCGGTGAATGAGCAGTCACGAACAATGTGTGGTAGTCGTACTACCAGAATGTGGTCGATCAACCGTTGGCAGCCGGATATTCTGTAAAGTGCCATATAAGCTGTCTAATGGCACTGCGACAAGGCGTGTGTTACCCTGTCACAAAAGAGTTTCATGTGCCCCAGTGGGAGCACATGGGATCCTGAACATCCTTATGCCATCCTGTTCGTACAGCGTACAGATATCGTCAGTCTCCTCCAGCCATGGGCAACCCCCGTTGTGGACATACAAGTTACTTCGGTGATCACCGGTTCCAACGGGCACTCGAAGTGTGCCGGGTCCGCTGAATTGTTGGGCTCCATTCGAAGGGCTATAAACCAGATGTGTCTCCCCCCCGGTATGAGATAGAAAGTGTCGTAGAAGTCTTGTCACTCTTGGGTTCCCTGACTGGGCAGGTCTACTACACCAGATCCGACTTCTTTGGTGAATCTTCGAACTACTGTACTGCCTCTGTCACAACCTCAGGCTGGGTGCATTGGGCATCCTAAGGGGATGGACGCCACCAGAAGGGCGCATAAACCGAGCCACCACTAGCCAACGGCTTCAAATGAACTGCAAACTCCCTGCTTCTCCCCACTGCTTTGTGAGTGGCCCGAGCCATCGAGCCTTGATTAGGCAAAATTCAATATTCGACAGTCAGATCAATATTCTCGTCATCGATGCATCATAGCGAGCGCACTGTTGCCATGACCATGTGGTGTGAAGATCAAGTGAAAATTGAGAGACAGCATCTACTGGAAATTTCCATGCTCAGAAAGTCTTACTAACATGAGCAGACTACATAGCATGACTCTTATGACCCTGTATTTATGCCGTACTAATTCATATTGATTTCAGAGGTCAGTATCATGATGCTAACTGTGAGGCATCATGGTATCAAATGACGAGAGTCCACCGAACCTGCCGAGGAAGTCATGTTTTAACAACAAATGGACCCGAATCATACACCGGAGAAACTCGCAACATACGGGAAGCTAGAAAATGAAAAAGTACTTTGATAACCAAAAAAGAAAAACGGTAAACGGTTGTGATCACGAACAAGGTAGATTACAAACCAAAAATGTAGTCAACCAACCGAGGAATCATAAAAAAAATGTGGACATGGGAAATATGCGGCCGCTCGTATTCTGCACTAGGCATTCCCATGGTTTATCCGTCCAAAAACCAACAGCCAGAAAGAAACGCATGAACTAGGTCGAACTAATTGATGTCATCAACGTTCACGCTGACCAAAATAATTTGTGACTTTCACAGCTGGTCCGACGACTCGATACGCACCGTGTACTTCGTGTTCGACGACTAATGAGGCTACCCTCACTGACTGAACCACTTATTACGACATAGTCCAACGAGGTCAAACTATCACACTATTCGGAATGAAAGTCGACACATTTTCATCCTCTGCACTAAAAAGCCCCTGTGGATAGATATTTCAGTGTTATGACCAACGGAAGGAACACAAACATTGTATTACACGGAATTACATAACACCGTTTGCTTTCTGGTTGATTATGTCAACAGATTTGAAGCTCATATTTCGCCTTCAACTGTCTTCATCCCCCTACAAGATCACTAATGGGATTTAGTACTGTTTGACATAGACCAATGTGGTTTCACCCAATCTCGTCAGAAGTATGCCGTGCATTATGCAACCAAATAAATGTTAGTCGAGTGTTGGTGTGTATCAAAGGTGCGTGTTGTGAGAAAATCCGTGTATTGCTCCAAATACTCCAACAAACGTACCATCCGAGTTTCTCATTACCTCGGTCCTGTTTTGGTAGGCGAACTTTTTACACCGTCATTCGTAGTTCGTCCCTTTAACTACATACTGAATACAACGTTCGATTTTTTATCCTAGCGAGTGTGTTTATTTAATATAAGCAATCCACTCTGACCACATCGGTGCAACTTATTCAGAACAGAGTGGGGGAAACAATCCTTTCTGGTCCGTCCGCCACACTTGCCCCCATGGGGCTGGTTAATCAAATCATTTTTTTAGCCTTGCTTGTCTATCATGTCTCAAGAGCTGCGTGATGATTATCTGATCGCTTGATCAAAAATGAAAAGCTTTGTTCACTGTTCCCTGAGTTTTCACATTAGCAATTCACAAGCAGTGGCTGAGATTATTCGATCGATTGAACCATGTTATGGTTCTGGCAATGAGAGTCTGTTGAACGGACCTACTTGAATTGACAGTTGATTAACAGGAAATGCTGAGGATGTTCAGCAAGTCGTTGTAGGTGATGGTTTTTTATGAAGATTGGGAAAATATTTGGATGGCAGTGATGGTTTTATGGGAGAGTGACGGTACTGATGGTGGAGATTGTTATCAGCTGGATGGTGACTTGTTAGTCGTAAGGATGTAATAAGCTGAGTTGTATTGTTCGTTGTGATTATGTGAATATGTCTGAGGATAGTTGTGGTAGAGCGGGTGGTAAGATAGGAAGGTGTGGATGACAACCGTAGCGGTGGAAGGATGATATTTGGAATTGTGGCGGTCATGACTTAAGTTTCTTAACTCGGGCAACATCGTTCCGTTTGTTTGCTGTTCATCTAAACCGCGTTGACTGAGTTTTTATTGACTGATACTGGTGCACACAGACCAACCGTGAGCAGGTCACAATACGCTTGGTGCAAAATTGAGTGGTTTTTCCTTGTTCAGAAAAGTCACTGGATAGAACTGTAGCCATGACATTACAGTACTCTCTCTCTTAAAGCGAACATCCACCTGGAATGTCGAAATTGTTCTTGGGACCAGTACATTCCCCATGGGTCGTGGAGCCATTCTGTTCAGTAATTATGTCTTGGCCGAAAACTACC
Organism: Paragonimus westermani; assembly: GCA_008508345.1. NCBI lineage: Eukaryota > Metazoa > Platyhelminthes > Trematoda > Plagiorchiida > Troglotrematidae > Paragonimus > Paragonimus westermani. The sequence goes on along the minus strand of QNGE01000065.1, from coordinate 228,318 downwards.
AAAACAAGGGACACATTATAATTACACCGGTGCGTCGTGACCGGTCTCGTTCTTATCTGAATCCATTAAATAGCAGTTGTCTGAGTGAGGATCCAACCGGCGATCCTTCACAACGACAGCCAAAGCTCTTATGCTCCCTTCCACCAGTGGTGATGTGTAGATTTATGTAACTGTTGCGTAATGCCAAGGGCTGCTGGTTCGATTCCCAATCAGATTCTCTACCTGCTGACGCAAAGCAAAGATGAAACCTGTTGTACAACGTCGGTTTTTTGAGTGATCAACAAGCGAAATTATGATAATCAATTCGAGCCCTTCAAACAGCAGTCTAAGCGCAATGACATTTCGATACTGATTGTGTTCACCCATACTAAAGGAGTGTAAACAAATTATAAGTTAATCAAATTAAAGGGGAGGTATAGAAATGAATGTAGCCAAGTTGAAAAGGCCTAATTAATGATTACAGTGCAGCTTAAAAAGGGGTTAGTTTAACCGGTGCCACAGTGCGGCGTGACTTGTTCCTGAAATAGGGATTTCGGTGCATGCTACCCAAATGCTTGGTTTTTGTTCACGTTTCAAAAGTGTCCTCTGACAGCAGTCAGAGGTGTCGCCACTTCTATGACAGACATTCGTCACTGGTGATGTGTTCCTTACAAAAGGACAAGTACACACGAAGGACTGAATTGATGATGATTAGGTAAATGTTGTATGGATTCTGACGTTGAAGTAAATGAGATAGTTGATGCTGACAATTATGCTTCCAAATAATATCAGCAATAGTTATTGTTATCCGGCTAAAATATGAGTTTAACTGAGTGTTCCATGTTACTTGAAGTGTTCATGAGTAATGAGTCACGAGTGGGATAAACGACAATCCACGAGATCTATATGACAAAAGTTTCGTGGTTGAGGTCAGTGACAATACAACGCTTTGTTCGAAATTTTCCATATATTACTGTTGGAAGATATTCGAACTAATGAACCGAGTGGACATATTTGTGTAATACGTGCGCATGATATGTTTTCTGCTCAATATGTTCGATTTCCCTGGTTGACAGCAGTTGTGCTCATAACCGCACTTATTTTCACAGTAGGAAGGTGCAGTAGTTAACACTTTATTGACGCGTCTGATCAACACGTCTCCTTCTATTCAATCAACAGATGCCTCGGTACACCGGACCGCTCAACTCTACGAATGTTGTCCATACTATTTCATTGATATCAAAATGTATATAATCTTACAGCGACGAGCACTCTACTACGTGTTCAACCTGATCGTGCCTTGTCTGCTCATATCTGGCATGTCCTTGATGGTATTCATGCTTCCGCCGGATGCCGGTGAGAAGATTTCGTTGGGTAAGTTTCAGTTGCCACGGTTGCCTAATTTGAGTGAATTTATATTCACGCATTAGTGTTACGTTCAGCGTTCACAATGAAGCAGACGTATTGACAAACAAAATCTAGAAAGCAGACAAAAATGGCGAGTTTTGTTCACTTAATTAACATTCCACATAACTGAATGGGCCATACTGTCAAATTCGTCGATAGTTCAGCCTCATCGTGCAGATCGTTGCACAGTTCTCGTTCAGACAATCGGGTTTTTTGCGCTAAGTGCAGCCCTTCCTTTACTAAACTGTCCTGCAGTATCATCCGATAGAAAAGGATTAGTGTAGTGGTGCCGTATAATAGGCAGCTTCGTTGGTGAGTAGTATACTACTCACAATTCGGAAGCACACTTGGGAAATAAAAAGTCAATTGTCAGCGCCAGAAGCGACTGTTGAAATAATGTGTGCACGCGCCATGGGGGGACGTGCCAACAGGACGAACAGCAACGCATTGCAGTTCAAGGTGTATGACTATGCATCAACCGTGCAAGTGAGTGTACACGTTCGTGGTTCTATGTTTTAAGACGACCTGCACAGGATTTCGTGCAATGGACAACCTCTCATGACAAACGTCTTTTGCGGTCACAGCATTAGTTATACTATCGACATTTTTCTATTTTCGTACCCCAATTGATATGAGGTTACATGGTAATGAGACAGTTTAAAACGTCTGACTTGACTGTGCCACAATGACCAGATGGAATTGTAGACTTGAGTGAAAGTAAACAGTGCGCAATTTGCACTTCACAAGTACGTTGCTTTGAAGTCAAACCGACTTCCCACCGGTGGAATTGTGATTTGACTGACAATCTAACCTGCCTCACAGACTGCGTTGTCCCCCCCCCCGTCCTAGTTGGATTCAAGTCATTAAGATCCATGTACTTCGTACTCGCTTTCACATGTCTCCAGTTCCTTTTCGGCTGACCGTACCAGTTGTGACACGTTTACCGGTTTCGCGATGAAGCAGTGCTAGTGAAGACCTTACTGATGAAACCGCAATCCACATGTTTTGGTGCCTTGAATCCGTGTTCTTCGTCCTCTGGTCCTTCGTCGGTGGAGTACAGTTTCAGAACAATCTCCACGTTTCTACACGACTTTCAGGCGAGTGTCTTTCTTGGCTTATAGAGAAACCAGCAGGAAGCGTTTTTGATCAAACCTGAATTTCCAGATGGCGAAACGAAGGTTCTCCCGCTGTTCAGGAAAATTAGTTTGGCAGAAAGCGTCAACTTTATCTGTTTCCTACTCTTTATATCGGGCAGCGAACCCGCACTTTTGATAAAGAGGAAAACGAGATGTCCTCGGTGTTTCTTGTTGACTGAGCTAGCCAGACGACTTTGTCCTCATGTCGATTTTGTCAACCGTGAGTTTGGTAGTTTCAACCCGATTGATCGCACATAGGTTCGTTTACGAAGCTCCGTCTACTTCTGCGGTGTCCATTAGTTATACTGAGTTTGTCTCCGGATTACACTCTCAGTCAAGATAAGACTAGAGCCAGGCATTGAACTTGATGTGGTCATGGACGGACACGGGCGCTGCGTCAATATCAGGCGATACTGGGTCCTCGCAAGACAGATGATAGCCACCACCAAGCCCTGAGATTCTGTCGGGCCGGCTCAATCCACCTCTTAAAGTTCAAAGAGGTCTCCCTCATACGTAGTCACCGCGGAACTTGACGTTTTCACAAAATCTATCCACTTCAGCAGAATCCATGTCAGTGGCAGCCAGGTTTGAACAATGAGTGGATCCATCCGTGTTCGCTGCCACTCTGCAAGGTTTGTTGGAGAGAGTACTACCAAGATTGGATCAAGACTCATGATGGTAGTTGTTAGTGTGGCAGTTTATTGAAGGTCTTTCGTTGGCGGTTCACGACCAAGTCGGTATTGCCCATGTCGCCTGGCGGATGGACCTTGATGAACTTGTGAAGATTATGCTGGAGTTGGCACTTATGTCCGGGTCCTCGGTGGATGCGAACATCAATATATTTTCAAGTTGACAATCACTCACATTTGATTGCAGCGTTCGCATTCAGATAGAAGTTCCAGCCAGCCTCTTTCGAAAAGAAGCACTAGACTCGAGTTTCGCTCTCACTAGAGCTCGTCAGTAGTGCATATCCATGCTTCTTTTCGAAAGAGGCTGGCAATCAAATGTAAGTGATGGTCAACTTGAAAATAAACCAACTCCCCGACTACTCATCAGTAACATCAATATAGACCAGAAGACACTGAAAGAAATGCCGAAAGTGGTGGAGCAGCCGGCAGCGGATACAGCTGCATTGAGAACAGCATCACGATGGACCGATCGGCTAGGAAGCTTTTTCACCTTTGGTGAGGAAGGACATTAGAAGAAAGATTGCCCAAATGAGCGGTTTACGGGTTCCAAAGATAAGATGTTCCATGATTGTTGCTTTTGTTGGGCGAGTCAACTAGTAGTAGGGGCGACTGAGAGAGGGGCCTTACATAAGGGAGTTGAAGTTGACAGGGAGATAGAACAGTGCTTGGTCGATACGGAGGTGGTCATTTCTTTGATTGTTCGTGCAGGTAAGGAGAACGTAGAGCCGACATGTGCGATGGTCAGATCAGTTGGATGTCGTAGCCTACTGGTTGATGGCGTGAAAGAACGTGGGGTGTGTATTGACAACGATATCGTGGAGTACCGTTTCGTTGTTTCCCCAGAAACTAGACAAATGTTCCTTGGAGCCGATTTCCTTGCTGAAAAAGACGCTGTGATTGACCTGAAGCTCAAAAAGCTGTCAACCAGGTACGGTTCCCCGGCACTCACAGGACAGCAACAGGATAACGTCAAAGAATTACGCAAGGCCAAAATCCCCATTTTCGCAACCCGTTTGATGCAGTCTACGGTAGAGAAATACTTGGAGGTGTTTACAACCAACGATGATCCGTACGGGTTCCGCGAATGGATTACACATGAACTACCACCAACTGGAACATTTCTACCTCAGGGACCCCTAAAGATGCCGGTTTATCCTAGAGAGGGAGTGAAAAGTCAAGTACGGAATATGGTGGATGAGGCTGTTATCGAAGAAGTCAACAGTCCGTACAACTCGTCTATTCGCCTGGTGAAGAAGTTCAGCGTGAAGTATTGCTTTCGTGTGGATTTTAGAAGGCTGAAGGAAGTAACACAGAACACAGTTGTCCCAGTATCGTCCGTCGCTAATATTTTTTATAAATTGCAGCAAGCGAATTTGTTCAGTGTTCGACTTATGCTCCGGATACTGGCAGGTAGCAACCAAACCCACGGATTGGGAGAAAACCGCATTCATGGTGGCGAATAACAGCACCATTTCAAGCGCATGCCGTTTGATTTATCCGGGGTACCGTCAACATCTCAACGCCTGACGGCTCAATCGGGGGAAACGATTGGGTGATGTGGTGGTGTGCTGTGATGATATTGTGATATACAATAACACAGAATCGAGACACGCTACCCACATAGATGCTGTCTCAAATAGAATTAAGGACTCAAGACTCCGGATTAATGCCGATTAGTCATAAGTCATCGTGTAGCGAGAAGGCGTCCAATAAAGCACAATCCTTATTGTCCGAATCGCCAGTCACATGCAACGCGCGCTCTCTCGTTTATGGGTCATAATTCCAACCCGCAGCACCCCCCGGTTTCCGTTCACACGTCGTGTGCACTTCTAACCGGTTTACGTGTGTGATCGGTGCCTCCTATCGGGGGGTTTCCCGCTTGCCATTCCTCGTCTGTTTGTCCGATTCCGTTGCGCGATGGCTAGTCCGGCTGCTCGTGCAGTCCGCCATCCACTCAATGTTGGCCTTGACCGTATTCCAGCATCGTGTCGAGATGTTTCTCCAAATGTTGGAAAAACCACGCCTCCGATCTGGCCGTCTGTCGTATTTCGCCTGCCCTGCCTCGCCCGTTGGTCCGATCCAGTCGAGCGATGACTCATCCGGTCGCGCACGTTGT
>QNGE01000065.1:179771-219772 GCA_008508345.1 Paragonimus westermani | reverse complement strand
TCCGATCCAGTCGAGCGATGACTCATCCGGTCGCGCACGTTGTCCTTGATTCGATCGCGGCAGGTTTTCGAACGTACCTCCCCCGCGTTGACGTATTCGGCCGAGCGTTCGAAAACTCGCACCTCCGACCTGACAATCCACCACAATCGGTGCTGTTACTGGGACACAAGGTAGGTCAAGGTGAAATCAGGCCCCTACCAGGGAAAACACTGACAATAATAGAGGCCATGGCACCGAATTCTAGGCTCAAGTTGAGAAAATGTTTGGGTCGAGCAGGTTACTACAGTCGGTTCGTGAAAAATTCCCGTCCCATTATATCACCACTGTACAAAATACTTCGAAAAGACGAGTAATTCGAATGGGCCGACGATGCCCAGAGGGCGTTCATGCGAGTGCAAACAGAGATAAACGAGCAACAACTGACGCTGAAACGTTTTAATTAAAAAATAACGTCCATCGTAGCAGGAGATGCCAGTGTCCGTGGCATTGAGGCAGTACTAAAGCAAAGGGAAGGAGTAATCGAATATGCCATTGGAGTCTTGGCCCCAACGAAGAAAAAGTATTCAGCCGTTGAAAAGTAATGTTTGACAATCGTCTAGGTACTGGACAAGTGGAGGCCGTACCTGTTGGGTGAACAGTTGCACGTAGAGATGGATCAAAAACCTCTGGAGGACTGCGAGGAACGCGAGAGGAAAAGTGACCCGATGGGCACTGCGTTTACAGGAGTGTAATTTCACGACCATTTATGTGGCTGGTTCTAGCGATTGCGTCGCTGATTTTCCTCCTCGACCGCAGACGACGAAATTCCCAAAGTGACTTTTGGAGTCAACGGCTTAGTGAAGGGGAGGGCCCACAAACACTAGTACGTCTACACCATCAGGGCAACGTCTACCGGAAAGTGACTGACGCAATGCAAAATACGTGAGAGCTGGCTTGAACAGTGCAGGTGTATTTACGTGTCAGCGTGGCGTTGGCCGCTCTTACGTGGTAGTTCTTCTAAAACAACTGAGAAGGAAACTGGTAACAAACTGGTAACCGTGAAATGGTGCACACTTGATGTACCAGGAAGTACGATCTGCTGCAACAAAGAACCTATTGCCTGAGGACGAAAGAGAATGTGACAGCTTACGTGCATGCCTGCCAAAAATGTCACTTACTGAAAAGCGAAATTCCGAGTCAGTACCGGTCTCCGAAATCGGTGAACTCTTGTCGATGGAATTCGTGGGCCCATTTCCACTAAACTTTCGCATCAACCAGTACGTTCCGGTCACGACACAACACTCTACCTGTTGGATCGAAGCGACTGACGTTCCGGATCAGAAGGCATCTACTGTGGGAGACATGGTGATGAAGCACATCGTAGCAAAGCACGTCTTGACGGATCAGGGACCACGTTTTAAGAGCAGACAGTTTCGAACACGCACGCAACAGCTGGCAATGGAGCACATCCGAACGACACCATATTACCCGCAGACGAATAAGCTCACTGGAATTAGCAAACGAACGGTCAAGGAATGGTTATCAGCCAAAGGAGGTGACTGGGCTTCTGCGTTACCACTGGTGTTATTGGCCCCCCGTGCGTCTGTGCAGGCGACCATGGAGAAATCTACATTTTAGTTGATGTACAGCGGGAAGTCTCGAATTCTGATGGATCAAGATATTGGAATGTGGCCACAATGCACCGATTCCACCAGAGAATTGGTTGCTGAAAGAGTAAAAGCCAAACGAAATCTAGAAACGTCGCAGACACGCACAAAGGAACAGTTGGCAGCCCAACGGATCGTCAAAGCTAGAATATTATATTTAGGATAAAGGGTGAAATTTCGTGATCATCAGAACACAGTTACCAGCAGCCCAGGTTCAAGAAAACTTTTAACCAAACGTAAAGTTACGTATTTAGTCATTTTCGAACGGAGTCCAGTATACGTGATCAAGAAGTGTGACGAGACAAAGCGAGTGAGCTAGCAAATTGGCACGATATGCCGGCACGACGAACCAGGAGGAGTTCAATAAGCCGGGAGGTCATACTGCGTAGATCGGAGAGAATTCGTCAGCAGATGCAGAGGAGCCGAAGTACCTCATAAGGAGGAGGAATGTCGTATAACAAGGAGCTTCGTTTGAGAGTAATATGGTGTGAGCTTTAGAAGACTAGATGGTCGTTCTCAACGCCAGGTTGACGATGGACCAGAAAGGACTATCGGAATAGTGTGTACGCACTATGGACGATGCAGCACCAGGTTGAATGAAAACGTACTGCTACCCATTGTGTGTGAATGCACTTCAGCCGTGCAAATGAGTTTACGCGTCTGTGGTCTTTTTTCAACATATCCTGTACGGGAATTCGTGTGGCAAACTACTTTTCTAGTCATGCGTCTTTTGCGGTCACAACATTATGACTGGCGAATAAGTTCTGGTTCAAAAGACGACTGCAGGTACACGGTGGAGTGAATCTGTTCAGAAATTTCCCCCAGGAGTAAACACCTCAACTAAAGTGAATGTGATTTTATAAGGCCAGCCTTAGAGGCTTGACATACGTTTCCACAAGAATACTTGCAGCGTACACCACCTCAGCTAACTTCCTTTAGCTTTATAATTTTTAAGGTAATTTAGCTATTGATTAAAGACGCTGTGAACCCTATGCTACAGTCCAAATAACATTTCAGTATGCCGACAGAATTTGAATGGAAAGCTTGTGACATATCTGGGGGAGTATGCGATCGCGCATTCAGGTCATACAAATGAGCCGAAATAGACGGTATCCACATGGAACACACTTCCACGACATTATTCATCTGTAGTGTTTGTTAGCTTGAAAGCTTACAATTACGGTAACATAGCCATCCATATTAAGAGTATTTTAGTTGGTACTGCGTAGGAGTGTGTGAAAAAGAATTTACCATAATCATGTTTGCGTGCATAGGTGAATAGATTGTTTCACTGGAACACTAATTGGGCACAAGGAGCGAACAGAATGGGGCACTAAAAATGACTTAATCTGTGAACTACTTATGAGTAGGCAAACGTTTAGAGATTTCTGATGAGTAGTCGGTGATAGGGTTTATTTTCAAGTTGACCATCACTCACATTTGATCGCAGCGTTCGCATTCAGATAGACTTTCCAGCCAGCCTGTTTCGAAAAGAAGCACTAGACTCGAGTTTCGCTCTCATTAGAGCTCGTCAGTAGTGCATATCCTTGCCACGGCCGGGATTTGAACTCCGGACATTCCAATCATGAGGCAACCGTGTTAACCACTGCGCCATTGACCTCACATTAGGCACGACCGAATCATCAAATCTGAACGCTCAACCACTCTCGCTTGTGAGCAATGATCAGGTTGCCCGATCGTCTCGAGAGGAGACACAGTTACTGCCTGTTAACTCCAATCGATAACCCCGCGATTAGGACTTCCGAGACAGGTCGAGATCACAGAACTCATTAAACCTGCAAGGCGATATTTTAGATTACTGATGAGTAGTCGGGGATTTGGTTTATTTTCAAGTTGACCATCACTCACATTTGATCGCAGCATTCGCAGTCAGGTAGACTTTCCGGCCAGCCTCTTTCGAGAATAAGCACTAGACTCGAGTTTCACTCCCATTAGAGCTCGTCGAAAGTGGCTGTCTGGAAAGTTTAGAGATTTGTTTTGGTCGTACTATTCTGACTGTCGGACGACGGTCGGGTTGGGTGCGACACTCATTGCTAGTCAAATATTACAGACTTGGTGTGTGCTACAGATTATATACTTAGCTTTCTATGATAACATATTTGAATTGCATTGCCTTGTTCCATCTCGGTTCGACCGAATGACATCAGTCTACTTGGGAAAGCAGTCTTCATATGAAAGCCTCATCTGACACCAGGCTATAGGACTGTAAGATTTTAATTCGGCGACAATGAGCTGATAGTGGCAGAATGGAAGCGCGAGGATTCAGAGTCCGTAGACGCCAGACCATCTCGCACCCATTTTCAGCCGTTTCTAAAACGCTCCACTGCTCTATGGAACCCTTCAAGTTGTAATGAATCCAAGGTTAAATCTTACAGACATTTGTCGTGCAATTTGCAAGACAAACAATCACATAAGTACCCTCTGGGTTGCTCAGCCAGCCTAGCTGGATGTTCCCCTTGGCTCATGTTTAGATCTAACCAGAGTCCGAAAGTGGAAGTCTGACGTTCAGATGAACTAACTTCGTTTTTTCATTTCACTAAGATTTGTATCCCAAGCAGAATCAAAGTACAGGCACTCATCATTTTTCCTCAACAGAAACAAGTAATCAACAAGAAATCCTAGTGGATCTAGTTCTACTAAAGGTTCGTGCAGCTTTTTATAGCACTGTCAGTATATGGATCTCATTAAGGGTGTTGAGATCTGGCACTACTTTTGAACCGAATGGTTATATCGGCGCATATCACCATATCAGCGTTTTACTTTACTTATTCCGTATAACTGTCCACATTATTTCACTCTTGAAACTTTTGTTCGCAATCAGGAGTCACAATTTTGTTATCGCTTACAATGTTTCTGCAACTGGTCGCCGATAAGCTGCCTCAGACATCTGAAGCGATTCCGTTGATCGGTAAGTTATTGACTGCTCTGAATTGGTTGGTTAGTGCTCTTCTCGTAATTCGAATGAGTCACATTATGTTACCTACTTTTGTGCTGTCGAAAAATGGCGAATCACGTTTAACCCCTAATGGTTTGGAGTGTAACGTCAGCAACACATTAAGAAATGATTTCCGGTTAATAGTAGACGAGGTAGTTTATACAAATCGAAGGCGACTCATAACTGTTTGCAGCTTACTCATTCTCAGGTACGTATCAAACAGTTTCCGACACTAGATTCTAGTTTATTTCTTGTTACAAGTGGTCTGTATACGACAAATGTGGCTGAGCTTTTGGACATGATAATCCAGTCATGCCCATGGTGAGCTCAGTGGCGCAATGGTCGACGCGGTATAATTAATTAATTTAACTTAATTTAACTGGGGTTTAGCTTCATTCAAGCCTCTGCTGCTCTATACTCATCGGCAGGAACTCTGCCAATCATGAATTTCAGAATGCCATGGTTTTCACATGAACTTAGGAGCAAGGTGGTTTTGTCTACCGTTACGGTTCTTTTGACCATCTTGTTCTGTTCACATCACGTTATTCTATTGAGAAAAGCGCGGTAAATAGATTCGCCTCCTCAATGCAGCGCGCAAATGGACCAACATTAGAAAAGGATCCACATTAATTGTATACATTGTCACTGACCGTTACGGTAACATTCATTAGCTAGTACGTAAGGTAGTAATTGTGAAAAACCTCAATCATCACAGCTGATGGGAAAGAAATATTCTGATGTGGGATGTGTAAGAAATGTCACACATGCAAAACAAACCAAAGGCAAATCGCCGATTAATAACCACAATAAAAAACTATCGCCAAGTGACCCAAACATAAGCGTATACACTGGTAATGACCGTTGACGAGGTACAATTAACATCAATATGGTCCATCACTTTGAACATGGCAGAATTTGAACAGGAATATTGATACGACCGATCAGGAGACAATGGAAGTCAATTGTTGATGTGAGGCAAGGAAGCACGTAAATGACTGAGCCGTTAAATCAATTAATTTGCCAAACGGCTACTCCAGTGAGTTCGGAGACTTCTGCAATCCGATTGAGTTTGATCCAATGTTGCTCATCATTTGACTTTTAATTAAGGAATATACAGAACGCAGTGAGCAATTTTTTTATCGAACCTTTTTTAAAGGGTGAACGGTACTCATAACACTGACAGCAACTACGTTGAAGTAAAGATCACGGTTGCTAAAATGTCATAAGCCTTACGCAACGTTAATACACACACTTTGTAACTCATTCGAAAAAAGCCATTGTTGAGTCTTTGTCGTAACAAGTGCGACTACTGTATAATACTGAAGTGACAATTAGTGTTGGCTTCCATCTAGTTGTACGAAGCTTATTTGAACAAAACAAAGTTAACTTGCGAGTGTTCCGAATAACCCATGTTCCTATTGGCTACTCCATACACAAAGGAAGACGATATCTAATTCGTAGGTAGGGATGATTCGTCAGTTGCCCGTCGGCAGCTTGTGACAATCCGGTTTCTCAGCTTATCTTTCAAACCTACTCTGAACGATAATCGAAACAGACGTGCAATCGGTGAACCGATTTATAAATGAACCAAAACTGCTACCATTTTATCACTGTGCTGGCGAACGACTGAGTTCAGAGTTCACGCTAATTCAAAACCTCGATGAGCATACATGGCATTTCATGGTTGATTTAGTGCCAACTGACCACCATGAAGTAAATATGCACAGAAAAGTTATCAGTGAATGCAAGACTCATCTCGCAGAACTGAATCCTCTGTTACATTATTGAACTCAAACGCGATAACGTTGTATGAGTCTCGATTGAATCAACATGCTGACCTTCGATCGTTATTTTATTTCAGAAAGTCCGTTTCGTCCGCGTAATACAAATACTAAATGCGGATCAATACTTGTGTAAACTATTGACCTTCTCCTGCTGTATACTATATAATGATGCTATTGAGTAATATGGCGCGTAAACAAAATAACTCAGCACATGTTGAACCTAATGGCAACATTGATCGTGCGAACTACTGACGTCATACGACAACAAACGAAAACTATTGTCACCTTGGCACAGTGTGTTGCTATAGCAACCAGTGCCATAAGATAGGTTGCACCACAGTCATGTGACCGAGTCGTAATTTTTGTCCACCCACTCTCCAGGTCACCCCTCTTACACGAACTCTGTACTGCCGTTGCATATTGAACACCAATCAATTGATCGTGACTTTCATGTTTAGAAAAGTATTTTGCTTAGCTCACCTCAAAAAGAGAATTACTGGGCTTAAGTTAGCCCGAAAGCGGATCTACAAATTGTGAACAGATGGGACCCATATATTTTTACGGCACTGCCAAAGGAATGCATTACTAATTACAACGGGCAGATGTCAGTCGTTCACGTCGGTAGTCACGTTCATCAAAACTATTGGATTTCGTACGGAGTCGGCAAGGTCAAAGACAAACCGTCACGCGAGTAGGCCAGGCCAACAATGGCTACAAGCGCCCCAGACGATTAATGACAAATTAGTTCAATATGAGAAAACCTAAATGGGTAGGGTATAAAGATCAAATGTCAGACAGATGGAAGAAATAAGGAACAGAGATAGGGAGAACGAATCCTTTTACCTCAGCAGCCAACATATGTACTAATATGAACAGTTAACATCCTGCGTACATATATATGGTAGTCAGAAGAGACAACTTACACACACTCCCTAATCGTGAACGTGTGAGTAGTACGAATACAAGCCGGTACTCAGTCAAACTGGTACACTCACAGATCGGTATGGACCACGAGTAATACTACTGTACAATACACGTCATAAATGGGTAGCAAGTTCGAAGGCAAAGAAAGACTAATTTGTGTGCTTAGAATAATGGTAGTCCCACAACACAAAGAAGACTGGAAGTTATAGACCAAGACTGGGAACGTATGTACTGTGTGGATCGCGCCAACAAAGCAACTGGCACTTTACCATTGTTTTCGTTCGTTGTGTATCTACCAACATCGCGTTATGGGTGTCTGGCAAGGAACAGTTTCACAGACCAACCTACTTTTGCTGTCACAACAGCACAACTAAACCAACTGCAATTAAAGATTAACGGCTATATGTTTACGAACGCAGAGAACAGGCTGTCTAAGGTTGTTTGGTTAAAATTTCCACTACGTTAAGTGAATGATAAACTATTCATCAGTACAATAAATGATGATTCGCACGTGGTTTGTGACCCGTGGTCACTGAATACTATACAATGAAGGACGTGGCGTTTCGTGCTCAGTAATTGCTACTCATCAGCTTCTGTGCTGTCGGTATTTGCCCTTTGACCCTGTTCTCATGCCTTATTTCAGTCTAACCAATGTAAGTGTCTCTGAGACACAGAAAGAAAACTGCTAGCTGTGGTGACTACTAGAGAGCCTAAGAGTTCACCTTTGGGCCGGAAACAGAGGCAGTCGAATGTTTCTGACAACAAAACTCGCACTGTTCCATTACAACCACTCCTCTGGTTAGAGCTGAGCATGGTTCTAAACTCATCCATTACACTATCGTCTTTGAAATAAAAACCACTTCCTTAATACGCAAACAACAGATATTTTTGCGAGCTTCAGTCTGTACTATCTCCTTCGAAATTTGAATCCATCTTGTTCGATTTCTTCAATAAGATAATTACGTTACCTCTGGTCTAATTTCAGGTATCTATTTCCAATGTACCATGGTTATTTGCTCACTGTCAATTGTGTTTACCGTACTCGTTTTGAACTATCACCATCGATCGGCTGATGTGGTTACTGTACCTTCTTGGGTAAGTAGTTGGAGTTTAATACTGACTTTATACATAATTCATGTTACACTGTTTGAAGATTAAGTAAACTAAATGATGATATCTGGTAGAATCTGCGAGCTTATTTCGGACCGCTTAATCGCAGTGACATAACTCGGTATGTCACTGCGATTAAAAATATTCAAACTATCTCTACTTTTAACGCATTACAGGTAATAGGGTCATAGGATTCCTATCGTTTTTGACTTCCGTCGAAGCTCAGTTTTTTCGTGAGCAAACTCGGTACGCTGCTCACCAGCAACACCGAGGACAACAATAAATAGGCTAACGTAGTCAAAAATTGGCAGATTGTCACTCAACTGTGTCAACAGAATAATCTAGCGTACTCTACGGCAAAAAACTGACAATGACAATGAGTAACCCTATCTGTTAACAAATCTCTTGTGAATCCAATCTATCTTCTAGGGACAGAGTAGCCTTCCACAATAAACAGACTTGCAATCGCCCCTTGAATAAGAAGACGCAAATCATGTGATGTTCTCCGAAGTAGCACTAACAATTTATTTTTAACGGAAGGCACATATCTCCCAGATTCGGGATTTACACGATTCGCCAGGATGCGATATAATGCGCCCTACGTAAATGAGAGGCATGTTTCAATTTTGTGGTTCATGTGTTACATGGTGTATAGTCCGGTCGGTGTATCATAAGTAATCATTTATTGAAATTTATATGTGGTTGTATCATAAGTATTCTAGGTACTTCTCAAATATAAATCGAATATTTGGACTGAGCCTTGAGTTGGTGCCACACAACTGTCTGAGATGTCATGCTTTACCAGATCGATTTACTTGAGCAGTTTCTGTAATGATGGATTTATGCAACTTGTATCATTAATTACAATGTGACACCACGATATTTTGGAGGAGGGGCGGCACCAAAAGCGGAAGAAATCAGAAATACATTGAACAATTTCTTGAGAACCGTATTTATCTTCATTCAACTTGACCGGAACTTCCATTCTGTGTAGGTCTAAAATAGCCACATGGGTAGCGAAGATTACATCCTCTTTGAATATAAATTTTGGGTTTAATAAATGTGCTAGCCATGACGATATGGGATTATGATATCATTGAGAGGTCCCTGTCCCTCAGTTTACAGTTTCTTTGTGCGGCTACAATGTTGTGTCGCATGTGTCTGTCAAAATGGGCAAAACGACATAACTGAAGTGTGTGAGACAAACTTTCGTGGCTGTTACCACGTCTCCATTGTAACTCCTCCGATGATTTTGGACGACCACATGAGTGGAATATTCTCATGAGCAACATGCCACCTCCACTTTATGTCGCTCTAACATAGAGCATGGAAGTAATCATGCTCGAGTTCTATAGACAGTTGTGTGACGTGGCTGTTGGTGGGGAGTGTCACAAACAGGCACCAGCATGTGCATTATGGAGGGCCTCACACATCATGCTAAGTTTGTTTCCTCTTTGGATGTAACAATCGTTCTAGCTGTTGATATCGATGTGAGGACAAGATGATGGAACAGTTGGGATGGTAGAATGTGTAGAGCCCATTGTAGAATTGCATTCCTTAATGACAAGTGTGTTTCAATGCGAGGTCTATCCAGAGGAATTGAAGGTGCGGTATCTCATTGCCGCCAGATTCGATATCTAAGCAAAAGAAAGCTTTGGGCAGTCGCAGCTATTTCCCAATATTCATCCCTATTGCTTGCTCTAAAGACCTGGTCGTCCTATACAGACGTCACTGATACACAGTAGATAGATTACTCTCGATAGTAGATGCGCAAAGTTTCGATTATTCACTGGAATTTTAGAGGCACTACCGTCATCTGTTGCGGCGTTTTTACGGATCGGCAGCTGCAGTTATCGTAGTTATAGTCAATATTCCTCTCCAGCTGAGCGGTAAACTTAGAATCGTGAATGCTGTTATAGTGAAAGTCAGTACTACGGTGTTTCCACTTCGAGTGGTCCACGTCAAGCCGATTTCAAGCAGATGTTCTAGTCTGATCACTTGTGTTTCCCTCAAATAAACCGTTATTACATCATCCACGCACGCCAGACAGTTGAATTGACCGTCCGGTGTATTGAGAGCTAAGTCAAAATCACAATCGTACGTTCTGATCACACGCAGACATGTTACTAATTTTAACTACCAAGCTAAGATTCCATAGGGCGAAAGTCATGGCTTAGGAGAAGATGAAAACGCAAAATATAGAGTGTACCGATTTGTAGGGCAGTCACATCGTCAACACAAATTGTTTTTGAACACACAGTGGAGGTGACTGTGACGTTTGACACCCTAATCTCCAGCAAACTGAAGTATGTGTTTCCGGTTGCCCCAAAAAAATTCGGAAAATACGCTAGAAACTTTAACGCTGTGTCCTGTTTGGGTTATGCCTTGCAAATGAAGATAGTGTATGCTCTCCGTCGGTATCAACACAGGCGCCTTGTGTTTCTACTTCAGTTTTCAGCCATTTGGGAACTGCCTAGATTAAGATTCAACCAATTACTGTTCCAATTTAGTGATTAGTTATGTTCCACGAAACGAATGAAGAGAATTTCGATTGAGACATGTACTTGTCTGAGCCCTGACCCCATCAGTGAAGCTACAGTTATAGTGGGCTGATATCCTTTCTTTCACGTTTTCTCAGAAAACATGATACGTCCATGCACACGGCACAGTCTTCAAACGTTCACGAGCGCTATTTGTCAAAGCCTCAGTTGAGGTGGCCTAGTTTGAAGTTTAATGTATAAACTTTTCCCGCTTTTTCGTCTCAAACTCTATATGAATCATCTCATTTCCTGTCCTCCATCTAGATCAAAATTGTAGTCAACACATATCTAGCTCGTTTGATGTTCATGGAGCCACCTACACGATCGACTGTTGTAGTGGACGACGATGACACGGACAGCCTCAATTCCGACGGTCACCTACTCAAACAGAACGTCTTCCACGACTCGAACGGGATGGGTCTTCCAGCTGAGAACAATGGGGATTCTTTTGATGAATACGAGCATACAAATAACAACAAAAACGGTGTCCATGGTTGGAATCTACGGACAGATACATCTAAAAAGCTGCCAGTCCCATCTATCGGGGCCCACCGATTCAGTCGTACCAACGGACCGGTTTTGTGCGAGAAACTCAGTTCACCCGATAAAGATGCCATGGGCATGATGCGCGAGCGATCGTCGAAGAGTTTGCTTGCCAATGTGCTCAACTTGGAAGATGATTTCAGGGCTTCAGGCATACCTGCCACACCGCCAATGGAGTCGGGCCCGATTCGCGTTTTCAAAGATCATCCGCGCCCGAAAACTATGAACGGGTTTGACAGCTCTCCTAGAGCACCACCGCCACCTTATCCTGTCACATACTTCGAAAACCACATTGAGAGACGTAAGAGAACTGTCGCAGTACCTTGACTGACATGATATTTTTGTTAAATAGATAGAAGGCACATTTACTCACTCGATTAGTTAATTTCCGTGTGATTTGCAAAACCATGCTGGCCGACCGCATAATCAAGAACATTTTTAACGGAAGCACAGTTGCTCACTGCAGAAGCGCAAGCGCATAGTTGGTGTCGTGGCCCCACTGGTCGACGCGTATACAGCTATATCCACACGTTAGCGCGTTCATACTATGTGAACAATCCGTTTTTTCGTTCTTTATACAACTTACACTTTGGCTCGTCAGCATGATACAAACAGTTGATTGGACGTTGAACAATCGAAACAACAGGCTTTGTAAATCGAAATGCTCCTTATGCTCAGGACCGGTGGCGACCGGCTTCGAGTATGTGTGTCACCCAAAACACGACTCGGGTTTCATGGTTTAACGGCTACGTCAGATTGATTGGACTGATCGATGCGAACGCGTCCGCGCGTGTTCATATCGTCACTCCTTGTACATTCAAACTACTGATGAGTAGTAGGGGACTTTGGTTTCCACATAATTTAAACATCGCCCACAACTGATCACAGCTGTCGCATACCCATAGACTGTCCAGTCGGCCATTTTCGAAAATAAGCACTTGACTCGAGTTTCGTTCTTGTTAGAACTTGTCAGTAGTGCATATCCCTGCCGCGACCCGGAATAAAACTCCGGTCACATTCTTTTGTGGGTAATGCTCTCACTTGCAGTCGTCGATCGGAGCTAACAGGACAGTTAAACCAAAGTATCATCATTTTGGGAATGTATTACACCATCCAATAAGCATTTTCTGTAGAATCCACACTAGTACATAAATTGTTTCGAAACACAAAACAACCTCAAACTCCTTCCTATCATACAACAGTGAATCAATGAGGAAACGTTATTCATGGTAGTGAGTGGACAACATGCCTTGATAATCAAGGTCGTGGGTAGGTAAGCCATTTGATCAATTCTGTGCATTATGAAAGTCTTGGCAAATTCAAAGGAATGAACTGTACTGTAATGAACATAACAGGTTGATCAACAAATGCATGGCTATGAGCGGAAATGTTTAACTTCTTATCCAGAGCAGTTAATATCGTGCATTGTTTCTCCCCATCATGAGTAAGAACATTTGCGTAAACCAACGGTCGGTTTACATCCATTGTAATGTTCGCAGTTATCGTATCGTTACTTTTACATACATTAACGTTATAAGTAACATTGATAATACCTATAATGAACAAAGCCATATTGACGATCTACCGGGTTTGTTAACCTAGGGTCGCAGTTCTTTGAGTGACCCACTTCCACAGTTGAGCAAATCCGGAGAGACGGTTCTTTGTATGATCCAGTTATTAATTAGTTTTATAGAATTCAGAGACATTTCCAGCAGCTGACAATCCGTAAACTTTAGAGAATCTGATCTAATATAGACCTCTAATGCGAGGCTTTGTCCTTGCGGAATTATCCCTAAACACTTCGGTGGAACTGTTTTGGGATTACCATTGAGGTTACTATTGATATACGCTATCACGAAAACAATGAAACGCTCAGCTAATCCGTACAACTATCTATCGAATTTCGTTCCAGCGTTGATAGAGAGTAGCGCCAGTTTGTTGACTCGGACCTGACACGATGAGATCAAAGTTTTGTTCATGCTTGTTGCTCCTTGACATGAATATTAGCTGAACATCACAAGCCCATCATAAACGAATGAGTATGTTCGAATTGTTACTGATTGCTGATCTACCACGTGACTTCTTAGAGCAAGTTTCTTGTAGGTCGTCATAGTTTCGCCCGACTCAGCACACGTTAGTCGTGCTACGTGTGATGGAATGTGGAGAACGAAAGGATGAATAGTAACTCAACGATCGCACAGAAACTTGCACAACACAACAAAGAACTGGAGATCCAACAAATGTGAGTGATGTTTGGACTAATTCCATTAGTCTGGGGTACCTTACGTCTACCTTATCAAAAGTAGGTGACGGTAACATCAACCATACTGTGGCTGATCTGGCAATTTTGCGCCAATGAGTTTTCTTCAAACAATGCCGCCGGAGCCTTCGGGCACTCGAAAATAAACTGGAATTCTTTTCAATTGCGATGGATGTGGCATTGAATCGTCAAGTGGATGGTTCACTTCAAAGGGCTACTCGTCGTAACATGAATTGGAACAGCTAGTATTCTAACTTTTTAGTCATATATCTTGCAAGCAGAAAAGAAACCCCGCTGGTAGTTTGACACAGGGCTACAAAGTTGTGTACCAATGACACGATTGTGGCCGAAATGACACTTTTACGGTGGACGTTCGCAGTGAAAACCCAACCCGAAAACTACTGATAAACACGTGGAATTGACAGCAACAAATGTTACTCTCCTGCCTGCAAAACGAAGTTGGCTTATTTGACGTTGGATTACGAAGGCCACGCGTTGGCTGAAATGGTGGCTCGTAAAATATGTAATGCAATCGGAAAGACCTACGGTGCGCCACAACTGAGAATCTCGTTGAGATCAACTCCGGTAGTTTATGAACAACTCAAAGCAACTTTGTTTACTCTTCCACATTACCGTAAGGCATGTTGCGTCAGTCACACAATCATGTGCCTTTCTCAGAAGCTACGTGAACATCACTCCACATGGCTGATCATGGACGAGGTGAGGCGCAGTTCGACACACCTGGTTAGATCAGGGCACCAAGTCATTCTGATGTGAATCGTGGGCGCACAGTTAAGTCTTTTGGGCAGAGCAAAAACTGAAGAACGGTAGCCAAAATGACTGGAGTCGAACACAAAAATGTTTACAGCGGTATAATCGTCACTAACTGTCGTGGGCGCAATCTTTATTTGGTCTATACTGTGAAGGGAGCAAGTATTGTGCAACGATGAACATTGCAAGTGCGTGATGATTGCGGTGTTGAAGCCTATGCCCCAAACAGCTTGCAAATCAGATGGACAGTTGCTCAAACTGATTCCGTACTCGTCCATGTGGGACGCAATCGAATGCATATGGAACCTGATCAAAGCTGGATTCAAACAATATTTGCGAGCCGATTTCGAGCAGTTGTTATAGGTTCGTGATCCGACCAGCTTTCTAGGCCTGAAGTAATAGGTGTGTGTGTTGGTGAACGTTGTCGTACCCAGTTTACAAGTTTTCCCCACTTCACTGCCAACAGTTTATCATTCAAGTTCAGCAACTCTGTAGGAATGTCATTAGCGACCACGGTATGTTTTCGTTGTAAACCGTGTCAGAATACGCTAGTAATGCGATTGGAAGAAATCGGATTCTTCTCCTCGTAATAACTACCACAGAAAATCTTGGCCCCAAAAGTAACGCGGTGGTCCCCATTAATTGCTCTCATGACAAACCAAAAGACGGATGCAAAAAGTAAGTTTGTTCCGCTCCAACAACGTGTGTGACAAGGAGAAAATGGTGCATAGTGACCCATAAACATTCTCGAACTAGAAAATTGAAGGGCAAACGTCAAACGAGAAGTTAAGGTCACTAAACCACCAATGTACATACAAAATAAAGGCCGAACAGGTGAAAAACAGCGAAGGTTATCTTTTGACCGTTCACGACGTTTCTGCTCATTCTGATTGGTTGAAATTGTTTTCTCGAGGCAGGAGGCGGCCTTGGACGGAGAAAATGGATTCCCCTAACAGTTTTTTGGCTCAAGATCGTAACACTTTTCTCTTCGGAATGAATAAATCAGATTTGACACACACACACACAGTGGATGTTTTGCTCGAGTATCTTTTCCTTGGTTGATGGTGCAGTTAGACAACGTGTAGCATGACTATTAGGGTGGTGGATGTTATCTGGAATATGAGGTCGTAGTGAGCTGTAGTTAGGCGGCTCTCCCGAAGTTTTTCCTGTAAATATTGACTAGAACTGGATGAAATGAAGATTCCATCGCTATTCCTTCCTTCTGCAGGGGATCACTGTGATGGTAAATGTTTTGGTATCAGTAGCGCCTGTACTTTCGGCATGCTGATGTATGGTGCAATTTCTAGCAGTACACGGAGTCATCCACTCAGCCCACACCACGTCTCCTCAGCCAGAGTGTACGTTTACGCACCTTTGATACACACTAAAGCTCCGCTAACGTTTATTCAGTCACGCAATGCACGGCATACTTCTGACGAGATTGGGTGAAACCACTTTGGTCTATGTCAAACAGTACTAAGTCCCATTAGTGATCTTGTAGGGGGATAAAGACAGTTGAAGACGAAATAAGAGCTTCAAATCTGTTGACATAATCAACAAGAAAGCAAACGGTGTTATGTAATTCCGTGTAATACAATGTTTGTGTTCCTTCCGTTGGTCATAACACTGAAATATCTATCCACAGGGGCTTTTTAGTGCAGAGGATGAAAATGTGTCGACTTTCATTCCGAATAGTGTGATAGTTTGACCTCGTTGGACTATGTCGTAATAAGTGGTTCAGTCAGTGAGGGTAGCCTCATTAGTCGTCGAACACGAAGTACACGGTGCGTATCGAGTCGTCGGACCAGCTGTGAAAGTCACAAATTATTTTGGTCAGCATGAACGTTGATGACATCGATTAGTTCGACCTAGTTCATGCGTTTCTTTCTGGCTGTTGGTTTTTGGACGGATAAACCATGGGAATGCCTAGTGCAGAATACGAGCGGCCGCATATTTCCCATGTCCACATTTTTTTTATGATTCCTCGGTTGGTTGACTACATTTTTGGTTTGTAATCTACCTTGTTCGTGATCACAACGGTTTACCGTTTGTCCTCTTTGGTTATCGAAATCCCCTTTTGTTCGTTGACAAACAGATTGGGGATAGCATAGTGTTAGTATCAGGTTGTAATACTCTACTTTTCGGCCACCTACAATGGCTTTCCTCAGTAGTGTTCTGATCGAAATTCTGAGGAAAGCCACCCGAGTTGGTTGAAACCTAGAGCATTACAACTTGCTCCTAACGTTGTGCTATTCTCAATCTATTTATTAATAATATGTTAAACACGACGCCCAACCTGGTTGACCTCATTCGTACTAAATTTGGTGTGGATATCTTACGTCCCTCTTTGTTTCTTCAGTCTAGCCAATACGTGTAGCACTTTTATTGGTTTGGGAATTGTGGATGACGGCTAGAGACTTAACCAGCTCACTCGCCTATGTAGATGTCTCAGACCTTTTCTAATCCATGCTGATATGTTGTGACAAATGCAAACAAATTTGTTCGCGCTCTGCAAAACAGCAGTTTAGCTGAAGGGAGTAACGTCAGGAAACAATTTTGCTGGTCGGCGGTTGTGAAGATGATGGATTTTACATGACAGACTTTCACGGATGCAATGGTCGTGTTACTGTCCAACATATTTGACGAATGTGATTTTCAACAGACCATGCAACAACACAGATTTTCACAATAAACTGTTTTGCATTCGTGCAACTGGAACAGTTGTTATCCACAAACTAGAAGACAACCTGTACGTCCGGTGTATGTTTTGAACCCAGAAAATTTTATACATGAAGTAGTCATTAACCATCAAATTCACACGTCCTGTGGCGTTCATATATTGACCGAGTGATGGAAGAAGGGAATTGTTTACATTCACGTGGACAGCAGTTGATGGCATTTCAAACGTTTTGCAGGCCCTGAAATCCCAAGAAAATAACGAGGAACGAACGAGCCTACCAAAAACTGAAGGTCATAAGAAGGCTGGATTGGAATAGAATTTCTGCTAGAGAGCTTGCAGCTGCTCAAAGTCAGCCCATAAGACGACACAAAGGTTGATCAACGCCAGTCAACTAGTAGATAAGGTGGTTGTTGTGACTCTTTCAACGGACCGGTCATTAAAACAGCCTGCTTGGAAGTGTACTGGAATTAAACAGCCGAATATGTTGAGTCAGGCTGTTAGAACACGGCGATTAGCTGACCAATACAAACCAACATGGTTGCAGTCCAACGACAGTCATTAATGAAAATGCTATCGCTGTTCCAAGAAACTAGTGTTGTGAACCGAGGAGGCGGATGGCACATAGGTTGTCTATTTGGGGAAACCAATACACGATTTATGCGTCTCAACCTGACTACGAACAAAAACACTCATTTGCACACCACAGTGATCGGAGGATGTTCCGGTCGCTTTGGACACCAAGTCTTAGTTCTCTCTTACGTAGCAAAAGTCATTCCAGGTGATGCTGCCCTCCAATGATTCTTCCCGTATCTCTCCCGTATCTGTCCCGCGGCCATTTCGACCCATGCTGTCGCCTCGCTAATGAATAGTGGTGGTGTAAGTAGTATAGTGTGAACGTCCGTCCTCACTACTCTAGGTTTGTTTCGTAACACTCAGAGTTGCGTCGTCCGGGCTTTTCAATATTTTAGTCAAGGACGCTGGTGGGATAAAACCTAGTTCTTGCTCGTTGCATGTATATGCACTCCTAAAGAGCTCTATCGAGTGCAAAACTGCAGTGTGGTACTGCAATACCAGAAAAGCTTTTCTGAATGCGATAGCTGCGACTAGCTGTGAGTGTTGCTCAGCTGATCCTAACCACACCCAAGGTTACTTACCGGTAGACAACCTTTTTCACCTGGGACAACTTATCTCTTTCATCGACTACCCTGATAAAAATGGAAGCTACCTTGTGCGGCCTATACACTCAGTTTAATTTCAATAGTTGTATACGTGAAACATAGAGAATACATGTGACTGAAGTATAATACCGACGCAGACACAAACAGTAGTTTCACACAGGCCAACCAAAAGTGTCACAACCACTAGCACGAATACCTGTTCTGTTGTACCAGCTGCCTTTGCGCACACATTACAGGCTTGTAGGCTTTGATAGCCATTGCGTCGATGACCGCCAATAACGTGTTTACTTCACACTATTCTGAATGAGTGAGTGGGTTCATCCACACTAACTATACATAGCATCTGTCTATTATTGAAAGAGTCGTAATCCGGGGCTGACTTAACAACAAGACTATCGGCCACGGAATTCGGAATGGAGTTGAGCATACTCATACCGTGACATGAGTCATCTTATTGTGTACAGCACGTCTGGTATCGGCGCTTGGCTTATCCATGATTTCTCTGCCATTTTGTATTTACCGTCTCGCCTGCTGTTGTCATGCGGATTGCATCGGAGGAACTACAAACTAGCTATTGATATCAGTTCGCGATCCTCCTCCCCGAAGTGACCCTGCAACGGTCCAAACGACCTAAACTCTAGCGCGATTAGTTCTCACATTCCTGACACTGGGCATCAAGTAAATCCGGAATAAAATTCTGAGTCACCTGTGATTCAAACAACTCCTCTCTAAAGTTGTCAGGATGTGACAGACATCCACGACAAACACAGGTGCCATCAGATCCCATAACGCATGTTTGTGTGTGCAACTAAATTAACACAAGCCCTCATCCACCTTTCGTCAATTGCCCCAAGCTACCCAAAGCTCATGCAAGGGCAAATCACTGGACACCACTGAACACTCGTTTGATGACAGGCACAGGTTTCAGTTTCCAGCATTCACCAAACCTCCCACTCTCCTCCACTAGACAGTAATCAGGTTTGTCTGTGAAGGTGAATGATCTATGTGGCTTACTTTCAACTACAAGCATAAGTCGTGTGTACCCTATGTAAGTATAAAGCTTAGTGAAAATTCCTGACCACATTTGAATTCTCAAGTGACTTCTTGTGAATTCTCTGGGAATATGGGAACGATAAGAAGTGTTCAACTACCCCCAACCATCAACAACTCTGTTGGAAGTCAACACTGTACGGATGATACCATGTCAACACACAAAGTGGTTTGCGTTTGTTAGAGCACTTTGTGCTTGTGTCCCACTGCGTAATAACTTTCAAGCAATCCATTCAGTTATGGAGTTGAGAGTTCTTGACAAGTTGTTAACCTTCTATTGAAGCCTCCTTTGACAGCAATAAGGAATGCCAACATGTCGTCCGAAACTACCACATGAAAGAACTATGGTCAGGATGGACTTGACCAGATTCATTCCGACTTGAGCTTTGTTTTTCTACACTCCACTCACTGACAGCGTTGTTCATCTGACTAAAGAACTTGGTGTATTCGTTCGAAAATGCTCATTGAAGTTATGAGAATAACAAAGTAATGTACAAGACTTGTTTTCTGTGTTTGATTAAGTATCGTCTATTCTATCACTGGTATTTTGTCTTTCTTCGTTCTGAATCAGTTGAACTGTTGCATTGTTTACACAGATAATGAACTCGGTTCGGATGTCTTTTCACCGGATAATTTGAGTGACGTATCTGAGAACTTGAACGCATCTCCGGATCGCGACTCAAACCGGATCGCCTTGGATAACAACGTTCCCATTCTTCCAGTTCTACTGTCTTCCTATCGAACAGATTTGGAGAATATTGTGACTGAACTGCGGTTTATCACTTCAAAAATTCGAGAGGATGAACAAGAGGCCTTGGTGAATCTGGAATGGAAATTCGCAGCTCGAGTTATCGATCGATTTTGTTTGGTGGTATTTGGCATTTTCAATGTACTGACCACGGTGGTGATACTGGGCTCAGCACCCAATCTGATTGCCTCATTTCAAACGCAACAGTAGAAGACTTACGTCGGACTTTGGTGTGAACAGTCCTCAGACAACCAGTATCGTTCTCGATAGTCGGAACACGTCAATGGACGATAGGATAGCTCATTCCACGATAAAGCTGCCTGTTACTTAGGGGATTAGTTGATGCCTTTAAAAGATGCTGCAAACACTAAATTTTATCTGATTTCTATATCATCAAGTTTCCTGAGTGAGTTGCTGCAATACACAGTTGCATATCAAAATCTTTCGTTGACAGTCTGATCGAAAAAGGTTTCCACACGTTTGTAGTGTTGTTTTAAACTTTCCTGCTTGACGTCATAACAAGTTGAGGTAGCTACAGATTTTCTAAACACAGGTATTTTTGAATTTAATTTTTTTCATTTATATCATCGGGGGGGTGAGTGGTTTGTAAAAAAATCCTTCAATTCAGCGATCAGCATCTAATTTGGTGGTGCTTTAATACTTCGCTTATTGATTTTCTATGCTTCTTGCTATTAATGAAGTTTGTATAAGTCAAGCTAAATAGCTAATTGGGAGTGTAGATGAACAGTGGGCTCTCTTCATCCATAGTGGCCAAAATGTGTTGTACCGCGGATGGCAGTTTTTCGGCCCATAACTGTTTTAAAATAGCATCGTCAAGCTTTCGCGAGCCCAAAAGACCTCTCATATAACGCAACAGTTGAGATGGAGACCGATCACCCAACTCGACCGAATCGAACAAATCATGTAGGAGTTTTGTTTCTGACTTCCTAGTGCGTTTTATGATGGCGTCTTTTAAAATAGTGTAGGGGAAATCAGCTGGGATTGATTCCAACAGGTCTCCCACTTCAGCCGCGACATCAAAAGGATGTGATTGTACCAAGTATGAAAATCTTATTTTCTCTGATGTTATTCGCCTGGTCGTAAAAACGGCCTCAATTTGATGGAATCACAATCGAGGGTTTCGGGCGCTGTACGCAGGCAGTTTTAAAGCAACGCTGTGCTCGGTTTTAATGTCAATGTCTGCAGTGTCGTCAAGCATTGCTAATGGTAACAAAAAGTGGATAGAAACGCAGTTCGGAAGAGAAAAATAAGCGGGCTCACCAATAAATGTAGTGGATCTAAACAGTATATGGAAATTCACGTGTGAATAGAAAGTCGAAATCTGATGAAAAGGAAAACAAATAACTCACAATAGTTCGTGGAGGCACGTTGGTTTAGTGTTCCACTACACCAAATGAAGATTCTCCACTGTAGTGGACCTAAACACTGTCAAATTACTCGAGCATGAACGCGGAGCCAAAATGTGGTAAAGACCAAAGTGAAATGACTCACAGTATTTCCTGAAGATGTGTTAGTTTAGAAATCCACTACACGGAATGAAATATTCGACGGAAACGATCCGTAATGTTACTCCTAAGATATTTCCGCCGAAAACAGATAGTTGGTTCCGTTAGTTTTTAACCTTCTCGAAATCTGTACGCGAGTGACACAGAACGCAGAGAAGACGCACAGCTCACGACCTCGGAAGTAGATTTTGAATTATTGATTATCAAATCAATCGATTAACTCGATTTAAACATGGACTGTACAAGTTAGTTAGATAAAAGCGAGAAGAGTGAACAAGAAAAATTATAAAGTACAAAATGCTGTACAGAACGCTACACCACTGATACTACTTGTCGTGTGTCCCCCAGATAGTCTCGATGTCACGACCAAGATAATTCCAACGACAGATGAATAAATAAATAAATTTGCCCAGCTAAACGGTCGATTCCGCCGAATTCTAACTCTTCCAAAGATTTGTACGCTACCGACTCTAAACGCGAACAGAAAGCAGAACTCGCGAACTCGGAGGAGTAATTTGAAAATTATTGATTACTCTGTGGATCGATTAACCTTGTTCAAACACCATGTGTACATGCGAGGTTGAAGAAGATGAAAAGGCATGAATAAAAATAAAAAATACGAAGTAGAAAATAGTGTACAAAACGCTACAAAACCTAGCAAGACAAGATCCGCTCGCATTTCACCTCTGGGATTGATTCTCATAAGATGAGTTGTATTCCAGCTGTTTATGCTGAGATTTGCAAAAGCTTGATCATCGTTCAGGTTACCTCGTGCCTGATGTGTCTGGACAAGAATAGAATCGGTTGGAATGTTTTGGCTTGAGTCTAAGGGTCATGAACTATTCAGTAACGTCTTTTGGGCTATTGGGCTGATGGACACAGCGTAAGTTCGTAATCCTATGTGGATTGTGTCTAATCACATTAACGCAGTTTGAAAAAGCAACACACAGCAAAAAGGATAGTCAAAGACAAGGTTACTTTTGTTTCTGCTAAGAATTAACCAGTAAACAAGAACTTTGAAACCTGATAATTTGGCCGGAGCCCTTGTCTTGTTCAACCTGAAAAAACTATCAGCAGTAAATGAGTAGCGATTCGTGTCAACAAGATTGAGGTAAAAAAGGTCAGTATTCAACGGAGTCACTTGTGAGATTGTGTGTACACATGCAGTACCAGAGAGTAAGAGAACAATGTAATGAAGAACCACAAAAGTGAACTAATATGACTTTGATTAAACATAAATCCTTTAATTAGAGTTGGTTAAAAAATAGGCTGCGCGTTCCATTTGCGATCAGAAGAAAAGGTAAGTTTATTCGGCTCATCACCGACGCTCAGCGTGTTTAACCTTCTCTGCATCCTACGTTCGATTCACTACAATTTGCTATAAAGTATGTATGGATACACTGTTATTTCACATTAAACTTATGTCCTTTGAAAGAAGTAAAGACTTCAACACTTAACGATACTTACTACTCAGTGATTAGGAGCGCGTCAAAAACGTTATTCGTCTGCATCGATTACATCACAAGTACTTTATCAGAACAACAACATACAAAACTATGTCGGTATTCACCCGTTTTCTACCGCTTTACATCATTTCTAACCGGAACGAATGAGTTCACTTTGTGTCGTAGGCTTAGTGATCGAAACATGCTTGCCGAGTATGCGACGGCACGTCAAAAAAGTTGACCGAATCAGCCACGTAATCTGCGTTCATGAGTGAAATCGGGTTTCTGCTCTCGCACTCTGTTGTTATTCTCCATTACTTTATTGCACACACCAACCGCTTTGGCGTAACGTCAGTCATTAGTTGTCATGACCGCTAATCTGTTCTGCCAATATAGGCCTCACCACAACTGCAAATGAACTGGTATATCATATGAGAAACAGAACATTTCTGTAAGAGGTGGGTGTAAGCAGACTGAGCAACACTTAAACCGCACAGCAGAATCATGTGAGACAGAGTGTACTTTTTGAGTTACGGTAATCTTGATATGGTCATCTTTGAAAGGCGAGTTCAGCAACACCTGTTTTCATGCGAATGGTTGAATTTCTGCTTTTCCTAATATCGATTTTTTTTCGAATATATTTTGGCGACTAAAACCTCCCTCAACCTTTCCTTCTCTCATGGTAAGCAGTCTATGAAAAGATGACGAGTTCTGTCGTCCTATTGTATGGTAAGTAAAATGCCTAGAACGGATAAACTATCGTCCGATGCACCCTTGTGAGAATTAGTCAAATTTAGGTAAATGGAACATATGAAGTCATGACGTGTAAGAAAACGTATTTGTGGTGAAAATTAATGTCACCAGTGTACTACTGACAAAAGCTGCTATGGATATCACATGTTGTACGCCAGTGACATTTCTAAGTCGATTTTAATTTGAGTAAATGATATAAAATCTCCCGTGCTGCGCCATGTATCTTTACTCTGAGTATTGGTGGTCTCTACGCGTGTGTCGGTGAATCTAACAGAATGCCAAATTCATCTATGACTTACGATGAGGCTTCACTTGTCTGGTTTTTAAACAATATTATACTGATGACAAAACCAGTCCTCCCTGCACCATTTGAAGCACTCGTATGCAGATTCAGCCTGTTATAACTGGTATCTGTTCCATGTTGAGCATTATGATGTAGGCCGGCATTTGAATGCTGCCGGTATATTCAGACAGATTGCCCAATTCGACAGAAGAAGCACTTAGCTTCACTTTAACCCCATAAGTATGTAGACCTCATTAGTACTGTAAACCCTTGTCCGAGCAGATGGTTACTGTTGTGTTTCCTTTCGGGTGCAATCAGCAATATGCCTCACGGGCACGAACAACGGCAGAAGGAACATGTGACTCAGTAGAAGTACAGTCTGTGTTACATTTACAAGCGGTAGCGTAATTTTTAAGTGCGTGGACGAATGGGCCGTTGGTTGTTGTAGTCGCGACCAATCAGAACGTACCTTGAGTCTTGACGCACACACAACACATCACCTGGCAATGAGCTGTTGATCAGTACTCAGCAGACCGCACATTAAAACTGAACGGACTATAAGCACTAGTTAGGAGTTAGCCACGACCGATTGTGATATTCGCTCCATAACTTCAAGCCACAAATTAACTATTGCGTTCATTCTAAGCAATCGTCATGCCATGAAGACTAATTAGTCGGTTCGAAACCTCCGATTTCACCAAAATTGCTTAAGTAGTACTTGAGATAAACGAGAACCAATCCCATGCAGTGTCAGACCTTTCACTAAAAGGTTGTAAATCTTACGATTTCATTTGGTAAGGCTCAAAGGTAAGGATCAAAAGTGAGCCAAGGTATAACCGAGATGGAGCTATGTGTCCCGAAGTCAACAAAGAGACAGCGACCTAGGAGGCTTTAGCAATGAAATTTTTGAGTCAGTTTTCCCTTATTTTGACAGGCTGTGCATCAAAGACTGTGCGAAAATCAGATTCTTTTCATCATAATCCGTTAAAATGGAGGTGAATATGGGTTGTCTTTGGTCAAAGGCCTGTTTACGTCAAAGAGACAATTACGAGTGTCTGAATCAGAGGAAACAAAAACGGTTCCTTCGATCGACACATCCACCATTCAGTTACTAAACAACAACCGATCTGAGCTTTGGAATAAGTAGAGTCATAATCACCTCCAACCGTTATTTCCTCATCTGTTTTGGCCCAACTTTCTTTAGCCTCATACTCTCAACTACTCAATACCAAACGTCAACCAAGAGAGTAACGATAACTCTATCAAATGGAAAATTAAATTGTTGAATGGAAACCCCCGTTTAGAATGGTAGGTAATTTAGTAATCTGTTGTCAGCAGGTATTAAAACTAATTAAGTCGTTGATAACAGTCCATTTCTGTCGAGTGGCACTTCAACTTGCAATGTTTCGTTGTATTTTTAATTTTTCCCTTAACTCTTGCAGCAGTGCGATGGAGGTACTGGTTCACTATCACAGAGTCTGTCTTAGATGAAGCGAAAATTACTTGGTTGGCTGCATCCGATACGGATTAGCCTGTCACAGTGACCGAAGCCAAAGGACGCCTGCACTTATCCATCACTGCAACTGGCTTGCGCTGCACCAATTGCAGTTCCACCAACACACCGCATATCCAGTGTAAACCCGAAGGAATAAGACCGTGAGGTGTGCCAGTGGGGCCTTTGTGTTCAGCCGGCCAATGCTGGTTAGCCACTTGATTGGCTAATAAGGAAAGGAAACCCCTATCTCTCGGAAACTAGACAGAGATAGGCTGCACTGACGAGATCTAAACTAAGGAGAAAGATTTATGAAGCGTAATACAAGAAGTGTTTCAGTATAGGAGTGCAGGTTAGTGCAACCTAAAAACGATAGGGATGAAAACCAAAATTCTCATTGAGCTGTGAAAAACCAGGCAGACCATTCATCATACAATACATCAACAAAGCCGGAGAAAAGAATGGGTAGAAGACCACAGGCACTCAAGTTTCTGAATAGAAGAGCGGATTAATTGTCAATGACCACGATGTTAGCCGATACAGTCGTTAACAGGAGCGGAATGGATATGCTGATAGAACCTACCTGACCTGAGCCTAACGTACTCGCCGCCTCTTCGCCGACGGTGTACTATGAGTACGTTGGTGACCTACTAACCCCAAACGGCCAGCGCATTCGCGGCCGCACACATCGCAACGCCATATAGTCACGTCACCGCGACCTATGGCACTGATGGTTCCCTTGCGTACCGCACGCTTCTGCTCGCGGTCGCGCAACAATTGTTCGTTGAACGTTCGGACGCCCATCCGGACTGCATTCCTCCAGGCCATCCGGTTCAACGCCAACCCTTCCCAACATCTAAAATCAATGTTACAAAGTGAAAGACTTACGTGCACCACATCCTGGTATCTCTGTTTTTGACCGCCAAGAGTTCGCCTACATTTTCTTACCTGTCCGTACAACAGCTGCTTCGGGATACGGTCATCGCCCATCCGACGGACGTGACCTTGCCAACAGAGCTGGTTCAGCATCAACATTGCTTACAGTAATAGTCGCCAACAGAAGTAATACCTAGTCAAAGGGCACACAGATTTCTCTGAATTAGTGAACACCTTGTACAACCAAACAGGACGTACTACTAACCTACCCGTATGCGTTTCAGACGAAAACTTTGAATACTACTTATAAGATGCCGCAGACCGTGATGAGTGAGTTAACTGAGTTGACGTCACCAACTGAGTAGAAATGAGACGTGCTGAATGTAGTTCTTCCGTTTGTATTCCCGTGTACTAAGACAAGCAATGTTTTATAGTATCAAACTAAAGCGTCCTAGAAACGTACAAAGCGGTGTTAGGAATGTCTGCTGACTCTGGGTGGAGTCAGTGGGAAGGATTTTTTGACTACTGAAAGTTTTACGAGTAATATGACGACGAAAGAATAGCCTGCGGATTTGAATACTCAATAGCCGGAAGAGAGTCAACATAATGTTCACCCGCCACGCTCCAATCTCCAAGGTCGTAGATGTGTCCACTCTCAACTATACTCCCACTAAAACTTCTTCCCTACTGAAGTAGCCGATTCCGATTTGCTTGTTTGAGCTATCACTTTGTAAGGTGACAATTATATGGTTGAATGTCCACGTGGGGGTGATTCAGTGTGCCTAATGTGAAGTCAGTCGTGCAGTGGTCAACACGGCTGCCTCATGAAAGCGTGACCGTAGTTCCAATCCCAGCGGTGGTAAGGATATACGCTACTGATGAGCCCTAACAAGAGCGAAAATCGAGTCAAGTGCTTCTTTTCGAAAGTGGCCGACTGGAAATTCAATGGGAATGTGAAAGCTTCGACCAGTTATCGGTGATGTTTAATTTATATGAAATGAGCCTTCATTAAAATCAGCCGGAAGATGGGCCTCGCAAAAAATCTCCCTACCCAGTTTGTCCGCCCAGTTCAATCAGGACCGGTTCGCTCCTGGGACAGGTCATCAGAGGAATTACGATGGCTGCGAGGAGCTGTAATCCCTGAGTAAAGTGTAGATGAAGACTATTCTGTGCGCTGCTTGGAAGAAACTGTGTATAACATTACAAGACAAACATCATGTGTTAACCTCCATTCATAATTCCGCCTAATTTCTGTTTGGTTAATGGACTTCACTGTGGTACTAACAAACATGCAATTAGACTTCATGTGGATATACATCTCATCCACATTCCAGGAGATCAACTGCTGGATTGTTTCTCTTTTATTCACAAGACCGAGATTAACACGAGTACGTTTCAAGGCTATACCTTCTCAACAATAATAATTCAACATACTGGTTGCGAGCACATGTAGTGGTGTCTAATGATTTCGTAACCACGATTACGCATAAGTATAATGTTCAATGTTACTGGAATTAGAGTGGCGGGTGATTTACTGTAGTACTCCGAATTAGGAACCTCGAATGGTTAGGCCTAGAAAGCGTACCTGAATTCGAACGTCCAGCGTAGGTAGTAAGAATACAACGGACTGGTTACAGTAAAAATTTGTGCATGGAAGAACAATATTGATTTACAAGTGTACATCAGCTTTATGGAAAACGGTCCGCCTTTGGCTGATATAGGTGGTACGTGCATTGTCACGAGCTGTAACCTGGTTAGTTCAGTAGTGAAAACAAAGCCTGACGAGTAAGATTAGACAGAAACACAACTGTTTGTTCAATCATGGCGTTATGTCTGAAAACGACGTCAGACTGTTGTGCTGGCAAACTGCTCTTTGTGTTCGTAGCTGGATAGACGGCAAATCAAATAGGCTTGTGCCATAGTTATCTCTGGCTGTCTCGAAACGAGATGAGCCGTCAATGTTGTTTCTGATGCATTATTCACGGGATGAAGTTAGTGGTCACAGAAGGGATGGACATGAATACGTTAATGCGCATCATGTTCGGTATGCTTTCAGACTCATCAATACGTGCATGTGAGATGTATACGATAACGCATGGCAGTAAAGCATGCTTTATTAAGGATGCAATTCTCTGCCAATGTGTTTGTCAAGTCATCTTGTAAAAGGTTTCAAAGTCTGCTACCATAGAAATCCTACAAGCACCACATTTTTAGGCGAAATGGACATGGAAAACGCACAGCCCAAGAAGTTTAGCTAACAGGATCGTTGGATAAACTGCGCCTTGTACTCGAATCACACTTGCAACTTCTAGTTTATCAAGTGTTGAGTGAAAACATTAGGGTGAAGATGAGCAACTGAGTGGACCAGATGGTAGTTGGTTGAATCCTCTGTAACCTGGACCACGACCTTTTAATATCGGCTTAATTTTGAGACACATGGGGAGAGTAAACATCGGAGAAAGCTGAACTGTCAAAGAGCATCTGGTTCTGATTTGATAGGTTTAAAAACTCAGTAGATAAATGATTCAACGCCTTCAATAAAACTGGCTTGAGGAAGCCGTACTTCAAAACAAATCTACAGGTCTCAGCCCTGGAGATAGAGGAGCGGCTATCGAATCCACGGACTGACAAAATAGTCAGGCACTCTGAACTGCATAAGAGCGAGTAGTTACATAATCAATGCAATCTGATGTCATATTCAGTAAAAGAGAGAGAGTTGGTCAATTTCTTATCGGTATTCCCTGAGTTACCTTGTTGTGCTATGTTTTTCCTCCCGGTCTAAGTTGCCTACTCTATAAATCGCACGCAGCCTATGATCTCGGTTGTCCAATAATTGTGTGATACTCAAGGTTTTCTTCCTTACAAATCAGGAATTGAGGATTAGAGTGGGTACAACTTTGCGTGATTTAAAAGTTTACAAAAAAAGTCGTCATATAACGAAAGATATTTGCTGCCAAGTATGACATTGGATGTCGTCGATCGTGCGCTTGTTTTTCTAGACTGAAATTCCCGTCAGTGTTGTGTGCTGTGAAATTACGTTTGTTATTCCCTGTCCATTGGCTCGATTTTCTTCAATTGTGGCTCGTTCGACTCCTTGTGTTGTCTGTAATTCGCTAGCACTAGGTTCTCATTACCTCCATAGACGTTCTGAGATGTTCCAATGAAGATAAGAATAACCGCCTCTCCAACTTATTCGTCCATCACACTCAACCCTTCTTTAAAGAACGTGCCTTCATTGTGGTAGGGTGCCAGTTGTTTGTCATTGATCCGCTCATCATGAGAACCATGGCTGATTTGAAAATGTGGGTCTTTTGCCATTCCCAGTTTCAAAACTTGTCTGCACATGGACCTGATATGTCTAATCGGTCATAGTTTCTCACTAGTGTTGAATATCCTGTCTTGGACAAACACTGCCCAGGTGTGTTGCGCTTCATACTTCTGCTTTCTGCCTCTCTTGTTGTTTTGTCTCTGTTATCGGTCACAACGGGACTGGGCCTTGACGCGGTGTGACCGCTTACGCATCTCGATGACCTGTTGTGTTACAATGGACGATGTGATGACCACACCAACAGAGTTATTTATACTAGGCAGGCCAACAGGTAGAGGTCTGACAAACCACAGTCTCCTGGTCCTCCAGGTTGGGAGTTGGAAGAAGCTTAGCATCTTTTTCTGAAAAATGTACTTGTTCTGGTACACAGCCACCCACCCACTGCCTTACAGTACAGGCTTTTGAGCCAGAGGCTTTGGTTCAGAACCCTGATCGTTCTGCTGTCTAGGTCTGGGCGTCCAGCTAGTATTTCAGCCCACATACAACCATGAATACAAACACCAGTAATTTCATACTGCATCGACCGTCTCGCAGTATAAACCGGCCTGTCCTGTCTTGTGCATACAGTAAGGTGGATAGGTGAAAACACGCTACTGCTGACCCCTCATCAATTATCCCATCAAACTTAGCTTTCAGGCCCCTCCCGACCATTATTTACAGTGCCAGTCAGTATCGGTCTGCACGCTTCGTAACAGATACAGTTAATCATAGTAACACCGTGTCGGTAAGTTCAATCTCTTAACATTCAGCCTCAGGCTTCCATCATCGCTTAGTTAGATCCAGATTGCGAATTAGTATTGGCGCTTTCAGCGTTCGCACTCTAAAACAGCTAGGTCAACAGACCACTCTTGCNTGGTTGAATTTCTGCTTTTCCTAATATCGATTTTTTTTCGAATATATTTTGGCGACTAAAACCTCCCTCAACCTTTCCTTCTCTCATGGTAAGCAGTCTATGAAAAGATGACGAGTTCTGTCGTCCTATTGTATGGTAAGTAAAATGCCTAGAACGGATAAACTATCGTCCGATGCACCCTTGTGAGAATTAGTCAAATTTAGGTAAATGGAACATATGAAGTCATGACGTGTAAGAAAACGTATTTGTGGTGAAAATTAATGTCACCAGTGTACTACTGACAAAAGCTGCTATGGATATCACATGTTGTACGCCAGTGACATTTCTAAGTCGATTTTAATTTGAGTAAATGATATAAAATCTCCCGTGCTGCGCCATGTATCTTTACTCTGAGTATTGGTGGTCTCTACGCGTGTGTCGGTGAATCTAACAGAATGCCAAATTCATCTATGACTTACGATGAGGCTTCACTTGTCTGGTTTTTAAACAATATTATACTGATGACAAAACCAGTCCTCCCTGCACCATTTGAAGCACTCGTATGCAGATTCAGCCTGTTATAACTGGTATCTGTTCCATGTTGAGCATTATGATGTAGGCCGGCATTTGAATGCTGCCGGTATATTCAGACAGATTGCCCAATTCGACAGAAGAAGCACTTAGCTTCACTTTAACCCCATAAGTATGTAGACCTCATTAGTACTGTAAACCCTTGTCCGAGCAGATGGTTACTGTTGTGTTTCCTTTCGGGTGCAATCAGCAATATGCCTCACGGGCACGAACAACGGCAGAAGGAACATGTGACTCAGTAGAAGTACAGTCTGTGTTACATTTACAAGCGGTAGCGTAATTTTTAAGTGCGTGGACGAATGGGCCGTTGGTTGTTGTAGTCGCGACCAATCAGAACGTACCTTGAGTCTTGACGCACACACAACACATCACCTGGCAATGAGCTGTTGATCAGTACTCAGCAGACCGCACATTAAAACTGAACGGACTATAAGCACTAGTTAGGAGTTAGCCACGACCGATTGTGATATTCGCTCCATAACTTCAAGCCACAAATTAACTATTGCGTTCATTCTAAGCAATCGTCATGCCATGAAGACTAATTAGTCGGTTCGAAACCTCCGATTTCACCAAAATTGCTTAAGTAGTACTTGAGATAAACGAGAACCAATCCCATGCAGTGTCAGACCTTTCACTAAAAGGTTGTAAATCTTACGATTTCATTTGGTAAGGCTCAAAGGTAAGGATCAAAAGTGAGCCAAGGTATAACCGAGATGGAGCTATGTGTCCCGAAGTCAACAAAGAGACAGCGACCTAGGAGGCTTTAGCAATGAAATTTTTGAGTCAGTTTTCCCTTATTTTGACAGGCTGTGCATCAAAGACTGTGCGAAAATCAGATTCTTTTCATCATAATCCGTTAAAATGGAGGTGAATATGGGTTGTCTTTGGTCAAAGGCCTGTTTACGTCAAAGAGACAATTACGAGTGTCTGAATCAGAGGAAACAAAAACGGTTCCTTCGATCGACACATCCACCATTCAGTTACTAAACAACAACCGATCTGAGCTTTGGAATAAGTAGAGTCATAATCACCTCCAACCGTTATTTCCTCATCTGTTTTGGCCCAACTTTCTTTAGCCTCATACTCTCAACTACTCAATACCAAACGTCAACCAAGAGAGTAACGATAACTCTATCAAATGGAAAATTAAATTGTTGAATGGAAACCCCCGTTTAGAATGGTAGGTAATTTAGTAATCTGTTGTCAGCAGGTATTAAAACTAATTAAGTCGTTGATAACAGTCCATTTCTGTCGAGTGGCACTTCAACTTGCAATGTTTCGTTGTATTTTTAATTTTTCCCTTAACTCTTGCAGCAGTGCGATGGAGGTACTGGTTCACTATCACAGAGTCTGTCTTAGATGAAGCGAAAATTACTTGGTTGGCGGCATCCGATTCGGATTAGCCTGTCACAGTGACCGAAGCCAAAGGACGCCTGCACTTATCCATCACTGCAACTGGCTTGCGCTGCACCAATTGCAGTTCCACCAACACACCGCATATCCAGTGTAAACCCGAAGGAATAAGACCGTGAGGTGTGCCAGTGGGGCCTTTGTGTTCAGCCGGCCAATGCTGGTTAGCCACTTGATTGGCTAATAAGGAAAGGAAACCCCTATCTCTCGGAAACTAGACAGAGATAGGCTGCACTGACGAGATCTAAACTAAGGAGAAAGATTTATGAAGCGTAATACAAGAAGTGTTTCAGTATAGGAGTGCAGGTTAGTGCAACCTAAAAACGATAGGGATGAAAACCAAAATTCTCATTGAGCTGTGAAAAACCAGGCAGACCATTCATCATACAATACATCAACAAAGCCGGAGAAAAGAATGGGTAGAAGACCACAGGCACTCAAGTTTCTGAATAGAAGAGCGGATTAATTGTCAATGACCACGATGTTAGCCGATACAGTCGTTAACAGGAGCGGAATGGATATGCTGATAGAACCTACCTGACCGGAGCCTAACGTACTCGCCGCCTCTTCGCCGACGGTGTACTATGAGTACGTTGGTGACCTACTAACCCCAAACGGCCAGCGCATTCGCGGCCGCACACATCGCAACGCCATATAGTCACGTCACCGCGACCTATGGCACTGATGGTTCCCTTGCGTACCGCACGCTTCTGCTCGCGGTCGCGCAACAATTGTTCGTTGAACGTTCGGACGCCCATCCGGACTGCATTCCTCCAGGCCATCCGGTTCAACGCCAACCCTTCCCAACATCTAAAATCAATGTTACAAAGTGAAAGACTTACGTGCACCACATCCTGGTATCTCTGTTTTTGACCGCCAAGAGTTCGCCTACATTTTCTTACCTGTCCGTACAACAGCTGCTTCGGGATACGGTCATCGCCCATCCGACGGACGTGACCTTGCCAACAGAGCTGGTTCAGCATCAACATTGCTTACAGTAATAGTCGCCAACAGAAGTAATACCTAGTCAAAGGGCACACAGATTTCTCTGAATTAGTGAACACCTTGTACAACCAAACAGGACGTACTACTAACCTACCCGTATGCGTTTCAGACGAAAACTTTGAATACTACTTATAAGATGCCGCAGACCGTGATGAGTGAGTTAACTGAGTTGACGTCACCAACTGAGTAGAAATGAGACGTGCTGAATGTAGTTCTTCCGTTTGTATTCCCGTGTACTAAGACAAGCAATGTTTTATAGTATCAAACTAAAGCGTCCTAGAAACGTACAAAGCGGTGTTAGGAATGTCTGCTGACTCTGGGTGGAGTCAGTGGGAAGGATTTTTTGACTACTGAAAGTTTTACGAGTAATATGACGACGAAAGAATAGCCTGCGGATTTGAATACTCAATAGCCGGAAGAGAGTCAACATAATGTTCACCCGCCACGCTCCAATCTCCAAGGTCGTAGATGTGTCCACTCTCAACTATACTCCCACTAAAACTTCTTCCCTACTGAAGTAGCCGATTCCGATTTGCTTGTTTGAGCTATCACTTTGTAAGGTGACAATTATATGGTTGAATGTCCACGTGGGGGTGATTCAGTGTGCCTAATGTGAAGTCAGTCGTGCAGTGGTCAACACGGCTGCCTCATGAAAGCGTGACCGTAGTTCCAATCCCAGCGGTGGTAAGGATATACGCTACTGATGAGCCCTAACAAGAGCGAAAATCGAGTCAAGTGCTTCTTTTCGAAAGTGGCCGACTGGAAATTCAATGGGAATGTGAAAGCTTCGACCAGTTATCGGTGATGTTTAATTTATATGAAATGAGCCTTCATTAAAATCAGCCGGAAGATGGGCCTCGCAAAAAATCTCCCTACCCAGTTTGTCCGCCCAGTTCAATCAGGACCGGTTCGCTCCTGGGACAGGTCATCAGAGGAATTACGATGGCTGCGAGGAGCTGTAATCCCTGAGTAAAGTGTAGATGAAGACTATTCTGTGCGCTGCTTGGAAGAAACTGTGTATAACATTACAAGACAAACATCATGTGTTAACCTCCATTCATAATTCCGCCTAATTTCTGTTTGGTTAATGGACTTCACTGTGGTACTAACAAACATGCAATTAGACTTCATGTGGATATACATCTCATCCACATTCCAGGAGATCAACTGCTGGATTGTTTCTCTTTTATTCACAAGACCGAGATTAACACGAGTACGTTTCAAGGCTATACCTTCTCAACAATAATAATTCAACATACTGGTTGCGAGCACATGTAGTGGTGTCTAATGATTTCGTAACCACGATTACGCATAAGTATAATGTTCAATGTTACTGGAATTAGAGTGGCGGGTGATTTACTGTAGTACTCCGAATTAGGAACCTCGAATGGTTAGGCCTAGAAAGCGTACCTGAATTCGAACGTCCAGCGTAGGTAGTAAGAATACAACGGACTGGTTACAGTAAAAATTTGTGCATGGAAGAACAATATTGATTTACAAGTGTACATCAGCTTTATGGAAAACGGTCCGCCTTTGGCTGATATAGGTGGTACGTGCATTGTCACGAGCTGTAACCTGGTTAGTTCAGTAGTGAAAACAAAGCCTGACGAGTAAGATTAGACAGAAACACAACTGTTTGTTCAATCATGGCGTTATGTCTGAAAACGACGTCAGACTGTTGTGCTGGCAAACTGCTCTTTGTGTTCGTAGCTGGATAGACGGCAAATCAAATAGGCTTGTGCCATAGTTATCTCTGGCTGTCTCGAAACGAGATGAGCCGTCAATGTTGTTTCTGATGCATTATTCACGGGATGAAGTTAGTGGTCACAGAAGGGATGGACATGAATACGTTAATGCGCATCATGTTCGGTATGCTTTCAGACTCATCAATACGTGCATGTGAGATGTATACGATAACGCATGGCAGTAAAGCATGCTTTATTAAGGATGCAATTCTCTGCCAATGTGTTTGTCAAGTCATCTTGTAAAAGGTTTCAAAGTCTGCTACCATAGAAATCCTACAAGCACCACATTTTTAGGCGAAATGGACATGGAAAACGCACAGCCCAAGAAGTTTAGCTAACAGGATCGTTGGATAAACTGCGCCTTGTACTCGAATCACACTTGCAACTTCTAGTTTATCAAGTGTTGAGTGAAAACATTAGGGTGAAGATGAGCAACTGAGTGGACCAGATGGTAGTTGGTTGAATCCTCTGTAACCTGGACCACGACCTTTTAATATCGGCTTAATTTTGAGACACATGGGGAGAGTAAACATCGGAGAAAGCTGAACTGTCAAAGAGCATCTGGTTCTGATTTGATAGGTTTAAAAACTCAGTAGATAAATGATTCAACGCCTTCAATAAAACTGGCTTGAGGAAGCCGTACTTCAAAACAAATCTACAGGTCTCAGCCCTGGAGATAGAGGAGCGGCTATCGAATCCACGGACTGACAAAATAGTCAGGCACTCTGAACTGCATAAGAGCGAGTAGTTACATAATCAATGCAATCTGATGTCATATTCAGTAAAAGAGAGAGAGTTGGTCAATTTCTTATCGGTATTCCCTGAGTTACCTTGTTGTGCTATGTTTTTCCTCCCGGTCTAAGTTGCCTACTCTATAAATCGCACGCAGCCTATGATCTCGGTTGTCCAATAATTGTGTGATACTCAAGGTTTTCTTCCTTACAAATCAGGAATTGAGGATTAGAGTGGGTACAACTTTGCGTGATTTAAAAGTTTACAAAAAAAGTCGTCATATAACGAAAGATATTTGCTGCCAAGTATGACATTGGATGTCGTCGATCGTGCGCTTGTTTTTCTAGACTGAAATTCCCGTCAGTGTTGTGTGCTGTGAAATTACGTTTGTTATTCCCTGTCCATTGGCTCGATTTTCTTCAATTGTGGCTCGTTCGACTCCTTGTGTTGTCTGTAATTCGCTAGCACTAGGTTCTCATTACCTCCATAGACGTTCTGAGATGTTCCAATGAAGATAAGAATAACCGCCTCTCCAACTTATTCGTCCATCACACTCAACCCTTCTTTAAAGAACGTGCCTTCATTGTGGTAGGGTGCCAGTTGTTTGTCATTGATCCGCTCATCATGAGAACCATGGCTGATTTGAAAATGTGGGTCTTTTGCCATTCCCAGTTTCAAAACTTGTCTGCACATGGACCTGATATGTCTAATCGGTCATAGTTTCTCACTAGTGTTGAATATCCTGTCTTGGACAAACACTGCCCAGGTGTGTTGCGCTTCATACTTCTGCTTTCTGCCTCTCTTGTTGTTTTGTCTCTGTTATCGGTCACAACGGGACTGGGCCTTGACGCGGTGTGACCGCTTACGCATCTCGATGACCTGTTGTGTTACAATGGACGATGTGATGACCACACCAACAGAGTTATTTATACTAGGCAGGCCAACAGGTAGAGGTCTGACAAACCACAGTCTCCTGGTCCTCCAGGTTGGGAGTTGGAAGAAGCTTAGCATCTTTTTCTGAAAAATGTACTTGTTCTGGTACACAGCCACCCACCCACTGCCTTACAGTACAGGCTTTTGAGCCAGAGGCTTTGGTTCAGAACCCTGATCGTTCTGCTGTCTAGGTCTGGGCGTCCAGCTAGTATTTCAGCCCACATACAACCATGAATACAAACACCAGTAATTTCATACTGCATCGACCGTCTCGCAGTATAAACCGGCCTGTCCTGTCTTGTGCATACAGTAAGGTGGATAGGTGAAAACACGCTACTGCTGACCCCTCATCAATTATCCCATCAAACTTAGCTTTCAGGCCCCTCCCGACCATTATTTACAGTGCCAGTCAGTATCGGTCTGCACGCTTCGTAACAGATACAGTTAATCATAGTAACACCGTGTCGGTAAGTTCAATCTCTTAACATTCAGCCTCAGGCTTCCATCATCGCTTAGTTAGATCCAGATTGCGAATTAGTATTGGCGCTTTCAGCGTTCGCACTCTAAAACAGCTAGGTCAACAGACCACTCTTGCGCGAACGTTAGACTCGCTACATATTGACCTTTGCTGTACCTCGGAGACTAGAATCTAGGACAATCGTCAACGTATGGAACCAACAGCACCCGCACTGTCTACCCGATACTGGTTATACACTTCAGGTGACTCTCCGGCCGCCGTTACTGGTCAAGCTGGAGTAGGTATAGTCCTCAGTGCTTCGACCTTAGTCACGTTGGTAGGTTGACTTCCTGTTAGCAGTAGACTTTGTGTCATCCGCTTGGCAGGTTTAATTAAGATCAGCTTTAGACACAAAGCTTTCAAAACTCTTTTTATTGTCTGCTTGCACTCCAACTGACTGTAGTGACTTTGGCGTCAAGGACGCCTTCTACTCGGATCTGGCCGCTGTCCTTGGGTCGACACATGGCTCTGAATTAGTTGTTCTGGCTGGAGGCACGAACGTCCAGGTTGTTCGTTTTTGTAAGGCCGAATCTGGTTTAGGTGGCAGGTTTGGGATAGCATTACATTTCTGGGACAAATGTGAGCGATTGTTGCAGCTATGCGATGAGCACAAGCTATTTTTAGCCAGCATTAGTTTTAGACATCGTGTGCGTCAGTGTTATGGTTGGCACCCACCTTCTCCGAATCAGGCCCGGTGTCAGATAGACCACATAGCTGTTAGTTATACGTGACTTGGTTTGATTCAGGACTGTCGTTCTTACTGGAACACATACTTGAATGTGGATCATGCGTTGTTACGTTACCGTTTCGTCCTTAATTTTGCTGGACTGCGACCCCACCGACAGCAACGACTACCTGGTGAGAAACTGGCTATACCGTCAGTAAAGCATAAGTATCATACAACCTTAGGAAGCTGCCTTAGTAGTTCTTACTGTGACGATCCTACTAGCTGGTGGACCGAGATCTCACAATCAGTTTATGCGGCATGGGAGTACATGGGTTGAACAAGCGTTGGATCTCGGAGAAATCTCTGGAGTTGTTAGAGGCCAGTTAAGCATTTGTATGAACCACTGTTGTGAATCCAAACGGCGGACGATACAGAGGTTACTTTATTGGAGAAACCAACACACTACTTAAGCGTCTGAGCACGACTAGAAACGGAAACACTCATTTGCACACCATACTCTTCTGAGGATACTCCAGTCGCTTTAGACACCATGTATCAGTTCCGTCGTGTAGCGAAAGCCATTATATGTCATTCTGTCCTCCAACGATCCATCCCGTATCTCTGCCGTATTTATGACGCGATTATCTCGATCCGCGATCATCTCGATCCATGCT
Source organism: Paragonimus westermani (assembly GCA_008508345.1). Classification (NCBI taxonomy): domain Eukaryota; kingdom Metazoa; phylum Platyhelminthes; class Trematoda; order Plagiorchiida; family Troglotrematidae; genus Paragonimus; species Paragonimus westermani. The sequence continues at coordinate 180,773 of QNGE01000065.1, read as the reverse complement.
GCTACTGAATAGTGGTATGAGTAGTATGGTGCGACCGTATCTCCTCACTACACCACTGATGTATTGCTGTCTATGATGAGAATGAGATGGAACGTTCCTCTTGGAAAGTCATATAGCGAGTTCATGAGAGATATCAGTAGGAAACTGAACCGTAGGCTAAACGTTAGTCGTGAGATTTGGTTAGTGGAGAAAGTTAAAGAAATGGAGACCGTTCTTGCTTCAGGGAACATCGGCAGAATCTTCGAGCGTATCGCAGCCACTGATTCCAGGCGATCGTTTGTCAGTGAGCAAAGTGTGGTCTCCATTTTTCCAAGGCCCACACGATTGTCAAGCATTCCTCCTCTGTCGCTGAGTAGCTTTGTTCAGCGGGAGTTAGTACCCGACTGCCATATTCCACAACACTGTCCTGCTGCTTTAGTACAGCTCTGATTCCCACAGCACTCGCATCCGTTGCGACTACTAAGGTCTGTCCAGTCACTGGCGATTTCAGGGTCGGCTGTCCATCCTTTATCAATTGTTGGATTTCAACAAACGCTTGATTCACTTTTTCTGACCAGGGAAACTGGCAATCTTCCTTCAGAATTTCGTATAATGGACTCGCGAGATCATGGAAGTTTTTGACGAATAGGCTGTAGAACCCAACGCGACCGAAGGACTGTCACAACTTCCTCTTCGATGTTGGCACTGGGATAGCCTCGATCGCCAGCAGTTTCTCGGGCAGTGGCTGGACCTCACCCTGACTGACATTGTGACCGACAGGAACGATCGTTTGTTTCGCCAGTTCAGACTTTGGACAACCGATCTGTGGTGGAAATTTCGATTCACCGATTCTCCAAACCCCGACACAACAGAAGATCTGACAGACGGCCAATCCAAATATCGCGTTAATGATACAACATCAGGATTGGACGAACGGTCTTAGTGTTGTGCCTTCCGTTATTCGTCAATTCATCTGTCCCGTATTCCACCAATTAACATACAGTTTATGACGTTACATGTGCT